>ML997786.1:2402-42295 GCA_010365825.1 Otus sunia
AGACTGGCTCTGAGGAAGGATTTCTTTGCAGAAGGGGCTGTTGGGCGTTGGAATGGGCTGCCCAGGGCAGGGGGGGAGTCCCCATCCCTGGAGGGGTTGAAGAGTCGGGTTGACTTAACGCTTAGGGATATGCTGTAGTTGGGAACGATCAGTGTTAGGTCAATGGTTGGACTGGATGATCTTCAAGGTCTTTTCCAACCTAGATGATTCTGTGATTCTGAGCGAAGGGGATTTGGGGGGTGCGAGCAACGGCATCAGGCCTCTCCTGATCTTCCCTGACTGGTATCAGCCCTGGTCCTTCATATGCCCCGCAGGATGCCCACCTCCCCTGGACTCTTCCATGCCTTGTGTGGCACGCTGCACCTCTCCCAGCATCGCTTCAGGGGGATTTCGGGGAACCGGTGGGTTCTCTCCCACATGCAGATGGTTTCCCCAGCCAGGACCAGCTCAAAGCCCATCCCCACTTGCAGCTGGAGCTCCTCCTCGTGCACCAGTAGGTCCACGCTGTGGAGGGTGGCGGCCAGCGTGGGCATGTCCCGCTCTGCCACGGGCTCGCTGCGGTGCGGGCAGCTGCCGGTGAGGCGTCCACGGCACTCCAGGCAGGTGGCATATTCCTTCAGAATGGCTTCACACAGGGTCAGAATGTCACTGCCCTGAGCCTCCTTCAGTTTTTTTATTAGGTCGTGACAGATTTGGGTCATGCCCAGGGACTCCATGAGGGACGTGGCCAGCTCCTCCATGTTATTGTCAGAGGAGGAGGCTGGTTCCTGAGGAGCTCCGAGCTGGTGGCAGCACTGACGTTCTCAACTTGACCTACGTCTCTTGTCTCGTGGGGGAGCTCCCTTGCAGAAGCCACTTCCCCGTCGAAGCCGTTTCCCCACCCTTCTCCCTCGTGGGGCTTCCTCCAGCTGTGGGGGGAGACACCGGCTGGACTGTGGGGGCTGCTGTGGGACAGCCCGGACGCAGCACCCTCTCCCTGTCTTCTCCCGACTGCCTGGGTGATCTCCCGGCTCCCCGGAGCTGGCCCTGCCAGCTCTGGGATGCTCCAGGTGACGGGGGGTCGTGGGGACATGGGGCAAGCCCAGATGATCTCCCATCGGTCGCACTGTGGATGTGTCTGGGCCATGAGCAGTGCGGTCATGCGGGCTGAGCCCGGGCAGATGTGGCCAGAGGGAGCAGGAAAAGGGTCAGAAAAGGAACAAGTTTTGCCAGGACAAGCTGTCAGCCAGCACAAACCATGAACGAAGCTGCAGCCGGGGGCATGGAGCCCTTCTGCAGCCCCTCCTGGCACGGCTCCGGGGCTCCACACTCCACAGGAGCCACTTCACAAAGAGGTATCCTCAGAGCGGGCCCCGAACCCAGCCTGACCCTGTGTCACCACCTAAAGGGTTCCCCGGCCTGTGGGTGTGTAGAAATCATCACCGTGGGGCCGTAGGATTCCCTCACACACAGGGACACGTAAGTTTGATCTCTAAATTTCTCTGCTTTGTTACACATTGCCACAAAATTCACTCTAAGCAAATATACTTGTGATTAATAAAGTGAATATATATGTAGCAAGCTGTTACGATTTACAAGATCATTATCAGCAATCAGTAGTATAGCAGTAATTAATTATAGCAACAGTCAATAACAGCAGCAATCAAAAAATAGCAAATATATAAAATATTATGGATTACCACAATCTTATCACTAGTGAAGAAAATGTATAAATAACACTTAGATGTACTTATGATAGGTTATTTTTATGCATGCATATATATTTATTATCTCTGTTCACTCTATCAAGGGCATTAGGTCCCAGAAGGGTCCCACCCATCCCAGAATTGGTGAGACAAATGAACCACCCCAGGATGGGGCCCCGAGGGAGACCACGAGAATAATCAAGTCTCACTTCGACAACGATCTGCGTCGTGGAGCCTGGAGTCAGCCAGGAGTCCCCGGCCAGGGTCCAAGAGCACGTAGGAAGCTCATGCAGACCTGTTTAGGAAAGGGAAAAGTCTCTCTCTCTCAGAGAGAGAAGCTACATTTGGGTAAAAAATGATGTCATTTTTATAACAGAGACATAAGAGGGCGTAGGACACCACCACTTCAAGCAGCCTCTGGTCTTCAGCCTGTATCTTCAGCGTACACTGATAAGCCGTTAATTTCTATTTTTCACCCAGAACAGCCAATAGATTATGATGATTTCTGTTCTCTCTGATCAATTTTTATTTTTCTAGACCGTTTCCTTGTTCTTGCAGTTAGAACAGCCAGGGGCAGTTACTGATTCTTACCTTCTCAAGATGTTTCTTCCTTTTCCCAGACTATTTTTCACCTTTTCAGACCAATACATCACTGTAGCCATTCTTTGGGTTTGTGCTTATCCATGGTGCCTCGGGATGTCTCTTGTTTCTTGGTACCCAGTGGCATTTCAGAGATGCTTAAGGATGCTCCTGGCTCCCAGGCCAAGTGCCCCGGCTGGCAGGCAGCTCCTCTGTTGGTATTTCAGCAGACATTTTCTTCTGTTCAGTAATTTTCTTCTGTCCAGTAATTCTCCCCTTCCAACCAGGTCGCCTTTATGGCTGCTCACATCACCTCGCCGGCCCCACCCAGCTCCCACCTGGCGGATTCTGTTCCTGATTAACCTGTGCACCAAATGACTCCCCAAATCAGTCAAAACCAGGAGCTGGGTGTGGACCAGTCCCTCCCCAGCACATCACCCATGTCCCACAGCCATGTGGCACGGGAGGCCCAGGGCCTTGGGGACGTGCATTTGACCCTGTTTCTTGGAGCAACCTCAAGTGATTATGAGTGAGAGGTTTGTCCTCCCTCGCCAGCGTGACGGGAGGATGCAGGTTTTCCTCTGAGAGAAACCAGTGCATTATGGTCTAGACGAGAGTCCCTGCAGTGGGTGGGGAACTGGCCGGGGGGGGGGGAGGAAATGGGCCTTTTTCAAACTAGCAACCTGTCACACGTGGGGTCCCCCAGGGATCAATAATTGGGCCCAACACCATTTAATATCTTCATCAGTGATCTGGACAACAAGATCAAAGGGAACCCTGATTAATTTTGCTGATAATCCCAAACTGAGTGGGGAAGTGGAGACTTGGGGAGGAAGAATCACCCTGCAGGAAGACCTGGATGAGCTGGAAGAGTGGGCTAACAAGAACCTCATGAAGTTCAGCAAGGACAAGTGTCAGGTCTTGCACCTGAGAAAACATAATCTGGGAATGCAGCACAGACTGGGATCTACCCATCCGGGGAGAGAGATTTGGGGGTCCTGGGGGACAAACAGCTCAACAGGGGTGAGCAGTGTGCTGCAGTGGCAAAAGAAAGCCAACAGGGTGCTGGGCTGCATCGACAAGGGCATCACCAGAAGAGATGGAAAAGTCATCATCCCACTCTACTCAGCACTTGTCAGGCCACACCTGGAATCCTGTGTTCAGTTTTGGTCCTCGCAATGCAAAATAGCTGTGGCCAGGCTGGAGAGGACCCAGATAAGGGCCACAAAGATGATCAAGGGAGTGGGAAGTCACGTGAGGAAAGGCTGAGAGAACTGGGTTTGTTCAACCTGGAGAAGAGAAGGCTGAGGGGAGATCTCATCCCCACGTTCCAGTATTTAAAGGGTGGCTACAAAGATGGAGACCTCCTTTGTACAAGGAGTTCCATGGAGAAGATGAGGGGTGAT
Organism: Otus sunia; assembly: GCA_010365825.1. Taxonomy (NCBI): domain Eukaryota; kingdom Metazoa; phylum Chordata; class Aves; order Strigiformes; family Strigidae; genus Otus; species Otus sunia. The sequence goes on from ML997786.1 coordinate 6,073, forward strand.
GGGTACAAATTACTCCTGGGGACATCCTGATTGGACACAAGAGGAAAAAGTTTTCACACTGAGAACAATCAGCCACTGGAATCATCTCCCCAGGGAAGTGGTGGATTCCCCAATATTGGACACTGTTAAGATTCAGCTGGCCAGGGGGCTGGGCCAGCTTGTCTAAACCGGGCTTTTGCCAAGAAAGGTTGGACCAGCTGATCCTTGAGGTCCCTCCCAAGCTGAGATTCTGTGATTCCATGATTCTTGCTGCCTCCCCCAGAGCTGCAAACATCTCTGCACTTGGTCTTATCAGCACTTGGACCTGCTGTCCTGGCTGCACACCAGCGAGTCCAAAGGTGGGCAAAGATGCCACGTGGCTGGTGCCTGCGCCACGGGCAGCCAGCCCAGATTGCAGCACCCGCATCTGGGGTGCCCTGGGAGGGGTATCCCCCTTGCCAGAGGACCCTGGGTAGAGTACAAGAGCCCCCCATTTTGGGAGGGAGATGCCAACCCGTGGGAGGGGAGCGGAGGGATGTGCCAGGAGCTGCTGAGCTGGACCATGCCCATCCCCGTGGCTTTGGGGCACCGTGCACTGGCAGGGGGGGATGGAGGGCGCCATGGCTGGATAAATATGGGCAGGCAGCCATAGTGCCAACAGCAGGTTCAGCTCTCCCCCTTCTTCCCCCCAGTGAAGCAATGAATTAGTGAATTCTTCTCTTAGCCCAGTCTGTACAAAGGGGATTGAGTCCTGGTTTGTTTGCTTTCTTTCCTAATAAGCTCATAAAAGTTTAATTTACAGAGCACATTGTCCTGTAAATCCACGAGGTCCAAACAGACCGTGACCGCAGCCTGTGCCGCTGGCACACCATGTGCTGCCGAAACGCTTTTCTTATTAACAATCCCTTAAGTATATTACACCTACCACAACAATCCTCTTACAAGAAGCCGTCGAGACGGCCGATAAAGGACGAGGCATCGCTTAAATACACCAAGACTTTAGCCCAGAGGGAAAGCGCGTGGCCCAGGGCACGGGAAGAGGCCACGGGGCTCTTGGGTTCTGCTCAAGGCTTTGCCACCAGCCTGCAGCCTCCTCTGCTGCTCCCAGGACAGTTTCAGCCCCAGATTCCTGGTCTCTGCCCTCACCCTGTGTCCCACGGGCTGCTCTGAGGTTCCCCAGCCCGGCGCCACGGTGGCTGCTCACCCACGTCCTGCTACAGTGGGTTAAAGGTGGCCTGGCCAAAGCCCAGCTCCCCCAAAATTCAGCCACAGCCTGAGGACGCTGCAGGTCCCACTGGCTGAGGGGTCATTTGTGCCCCACGGAGCTGCAACCCCATCATTTGGGGGAGCAAAATGGCTCCCAGGGCTGTTTCCCTCCCACAACTGGGAGAGAGCGTGGTTCCTGCCCTAGCAGCACCACCGCCCGTCACGCACCTTTATTTGGAGCAATTCTTGCTGTTTTCAGAAGGAATGCTGGCGAGTGGGCTGGTCACTGCGGTGTAGGAAGGAGCAGCAGCACGGAGCCTCTGGGACCTCCCTGTTCCCTGTCCTGCTGGGGGAAGGCAGAGTTTTTCCAACCACAAAGAGGTCCTGAGCACGGTGGCATCAGTCTGGGGGCACCCAAAGTGCAGGGGGTGGCACTGGGGCTGAAACCCCCATGACTGCCAACTGCGTTGTCCCTTCTGATGAGTGAAGGGCAGGGAGGAGGAATTTAAAGCACGGGGTGTAAATCTGGTGCTTCTCAGATGATCTGCTGAGGCCCCCAGGAGCTTCTGGAGTAGAAGCATCACTTTCTGCTCTAGAATATCAGCCTGGAGAGCTCTTGGCCTTGACTGAAGCTGCCACTAGTCCATTCCACCCCATTTTCCCCCATTTCACCCCTTCCTGGGCACTCCTGGAGCTGCACACACAAAGCAGCGACTCAGACCTCTGCATCTGGCTGAATTTTTATGCAATTTGGTGGCCACAAAGATGTCCCCCCCGAGCTCCACGATGTGTGTTCAGAAGGGGGAAGGCAGCCCCTCTCACCACCCCTGCCGCAGCCTTCCCCACCGCTTCGGAGCAAGGATCGTGTGTGTCCCTGGCCACCTCCACACGTACCACCACAGCCCTGGGTGACCCAGGAGGTCCATGATTCCGCTAACCACCCTCTGCAAAAGGCCAGGCTGGGGCTTGCGGGCATGTTCCTCCTGATCCTTGACCTCAGCCTCCCTGGTGTCTCTGGTCTCCTTCCCTGTGCGCAGCCCCGGCGGTGGGATCGGGAGGGGATCGCCCCGATGAGCACCGAAGCCGACAGTGCTAAGGACACGCTGTGAGGGCAGGCAGCTTAAGTCAGGGTAGAGCTGAGTCCTGACTTCTCCAGGCCATCGAGCTGCAGCCAGGAAAACACCATTTTCCAGTGACAACCAACCTCCTCTCTCTCCCGGGGCACCTTGTGGAGCGTGGTCAGGGCGAGCGCCACGTGGGATGAGGCGCGGTTGAAGCAGGCCACGATCCTGGCTTCGAGGAGGGCAGGAAAGGGGCGTCCAGCCAAACGCAGCATCTCTGCCCACTCCGCCTTTTAAGCGGCGCATTTTGGGGCAGACTGTCCTCGGGAGCTACGTGGCCACGGCCCCACACAGCCCCAGCTCTGCCTGAGCCCTCCGTGGAAACCCAGCACCAACTCTAAAGGGGTTTTAGGGATTTAATCACTTGGGGAGGAACTCTGGGCAGAGCAGAGCTCACAGCCTGGAGCAAGCTGAACAGGGCCCAGCAGTGCGTCCAGGAAGGCCAATGGCATCCTGGCTTGTATCAGCCCCAGCGTGGCCAGCAGGGACAGGGGAGGGATCTGACCCCTGGGCTCGGCACTGGTGAGGCCGCCCCTCGATGAGTGGGGTCAGTTTTGGGCCCCTCACTCCAAAAAGGCCCTTGAATGACTCGAGCGTGTCCAGAGAAGGGCAATGGAGCTGGGCCATGGGGCAGGCACAGCCCAGGGCAAGGCTGTGTTCTCCTTGCCCCATCCTCCCCCAGGGCTGCAGCCAAAGAGCTGCCCCAAAGAGCTGCTTCACCACAGTGTAAATTTGGCCCCACTGCCCAAACTCAGCCCCTTGCGCTGGGCTGCCTGCTCAGCAGAATGAAGGGAAAAAAAGAAAAAAAAAAGACAAAAACACCATTAAAAGGCTTGGAAAATTTTATTCTTTACTGAACTTTAATAGTTTTTTTGTTTGGTTTAAACACAATAAATATTTCAGTAAGAGCATTTAACAGACTGGAATTCAAACCCACTGCAGTACCTCAACTCCCAGCGCCAGGACCCCGGGGAAGCGATGGGGGGCCCTGGGGCCACGGCAGTGCCGGGACCGCTGCTCCCCACCGGGCTCTTTCGTCTGATCCACGTTTAGGGGCAACCCCACGCCGAGGGACTGCGCTTGGTGCCGGTGGGGAGCCCAGCAGAGCCCCCCACCGAGCCACAGCAGCTCCTTGGAAAGGCTCAAGGAGGGAAGAGCCAGAACCAAACCACCATCCAAGCACCCAACGTGTCTTTCCCCGCATCATTTGACAGCCCCCACAGCCCTGGGAAGAGTGTCGGCTGGGGGGCAGAAGGCTGAGCTCCTGAGTCCAGTTTGTGCCTCCAAACATTTCTAGAAGGACATGGTGGCATCACCAACTCCTGCCCCACCCTGCCCATGACAACTCAACAGCCACATGGCCAGTGGCCTTCACATATGCTCCGAGGGGCTGTGGAGAACATCCTTGTCCTCCCTGAGAGCCAGGACAGTTTGCAGAACCACCCAGGTGTAAGGGTTGAGCCTGAAAGGCTCCAGTTTGGGCCACGGAGCCCCGCCGGGGGCTGGGTTTGATGCTGCTGCCTTGTTTTGCCTTTAGGCTACCGCCGGAGAAGAGAGCGATTCAGCCCTCGCTCAGACCAGAGCCTAAACCAGCCCCAGGACCCACCATCCTCCTCTTCCAGAGGGGCTGGCACCAGCACGGACCACCACCAAAACCAGCATCTGCTTCAGCTCGAGGGACAGAGAGGGACAGGCTGAAGCACACCCGGGGGGAGAGGGACAGAAGATTCTGATTAACACCATCTCCAACCTGAAGCACAGCACCAGCTCCTGCCAAAGAGCCGCCACAGCCGCTGGCCGAGACGAACGGCCCCTCAGAGGGCGAGCAGAGAATTCCACCAAAAATCTCCACTCCTGGGGCAGCGAGGCCCTGACCACCTCCTCAAGACCAGCCTAGAGACCTCTCAAGCCAGGCCTAACCACACCGGGATGGGCCAAAAGGCTCTTAGAGACCTTTCCCAGAAGCTAAGAGGTAGCACCCATCGTCACCACGTCCCACCAAGAGCAGCCTCCACATCACCTCGGCCACTGCTTCGACACAGCGCGGCCAGGTGGAATGGGGACAAAAGCAGGATGGGTCAAGTTTGCAACCCCAGGCCAGGGCTGGGGTTCCGCGTTAGAAAAGCAAAGAGTAAACGAGGTTTTGGCTGAGCCTGCTCCATCACCAGGTTTTGGGATGGGGGTGCGTAAGGGAAAAAGCAAAAAGGGACAACTGGAAACAAGACTCTGCTTCAGGAAGCAGTTCCTGCAGGTTTCAGAACAAAACAAACCAACAAAGAAGTTCCTGCAGGTTTCAAAAGGAGACAGACACCCCCCCCACAGTTTTGCCACAAACCCAGGTGACCCAAAGCTCAGCTACAGCTTGTGTCTGCGCAAAAATCAACCGTTCCCTTCACCCGCCTATGAAAAAAAAACAAGATCTGAGCTAGTTTCCAAAAAGCACTACTTGTCCAGAGACTTCCCAGGTCCATCACAAGCACAGATGCTCTCAGAGAAGTTTGGCCTTGCTAGAACTGACCTGACTGCGATTGAAACAGCTCTCAGCCTACAAACTGCAGGTACTGAAGGCACCCAGGGGGTAACATCAAGCCAGGTCTATTTAAGGAGATTAAATACGTGTCCAGAGCCTCAGAAGCTCACGCTTACACCATCCTGCCCCCCTGGCTCTGGCAGTGCCTGTCTCAGGAGGCTGATGTTTATGAGAGGCTGCTGTGACCGACAGCAGAGGAGGGGAGTTAACGGCGGCACGGTGGGGGCAGGAAGAAGCCAGAACCCCAGCGCGTAGGTGCTCGCTTTTCCCGGCGTTGGTACGCCCACAGGTCAGCCGCAGCCTTTGTACCTGTGAAACACTGCTTTTAGTGCGACGGGCGGTTTTACCCAAACGCCAGGAGGTCCCAAAATCTGCACTTCAACCCTCAGCCCCAGCTCCGCTCAGTGAATTCCTGCGCTAGGTCGGCGCAGAGACCGAGGGGAAAAAGGCTTCAAGCGAGGCCGCCTCTCGGCCTCGGCTGCGTGACACGTCCCAAGCTCCCACAAAAACCCGCGTCAGAGCAAAAGCTGGTGGCGTGGGGAGGACCAGGAGCCGGCAGCACCAGCCAGCCCTTCCCACAGGGCCCTGCCTGGAGCCTGAGGCCCCGTGACCGACATCCCAGCAGGTCTTGGAGGGCTGCACCCCTCCCTGAACTCTTTTTTGTTTGTTTTTTTTTTTCCTGGTCACACTCTGCATCGAGAGAAAACGTGCAAAACAGGTTTAAGAAAGCATCAGACAGTCCTATTATCGACTCAGCGGGTCCATCAGTAATTAGGATGATGAACACTGTCCCTGGAAGAAGACACGAGGCAGATCAGCTCTGGAAGGAGGTGAGGAGCGAGGGCACGTCCTACCCAACGACCCAGCCCCGTCCCAAGGAGCACGTCCCACTGCAGGGACAGAGTCTGGCCAAGCAACCACCACCGGAATACGATCACCCTCAGCTGCTGTTAGAAAGAAATACTTTTATTCTTAAGTCTTAAACCCACGATTATTAATAAATGGTTCATTTCTCAGCATGCCACACCCCACCAGGGCAAGATAGTTTGGTCTGTCTTTGTTTCCGTTCCCCTCCCAGAATCGGGGAGCAGAAATCACTTAATTTCTTCTAACAGCCCAAACAGAAACTGCCCCCCAGCTTCGCAGCAGCAGCACAAGTCAGGCAGAGTCACACGTGCCCCAGGACCAGGCCTGCTCCCTCCTCGCTCTGCCACAAGCCTGGCAGCCCTAGAGACCAGCGAGCCTGTTTTCCAGCACTGATTTAAGGAGATATTTTTCTAGCTTCAAGGTGCAATAAATTAAGGCACCAAAAATCCAGGACTCTCCAAAGATAAAGCCTGTGCAGATAAGAAGTGGTTCCAGTTTTTGAGAGATGTTTCTCCTACAGCACGACAAACATTCGCGGGATTTTAGAGAGGAAGCCCTGCTTCCACAAGTTTGTAACCTCACTAAAAGGCTTTTTCAGGGTTTATTACGTGCTGCAAAAGCGCACCAGCTCACAGCTAGGTGAGACAACAGACAGACAGTGTATTACTGAGACAAAGTGACATCCTAAGATTTAAGATCAGACAACTCACAACACTAGCGCTGGCCTAGTCCTGGGGGCCCAGCAATACTAGTGGGAAGAGACAGGACAAGGCAAGCTCCAGGCTTGGGCCCCCAGAGCTCAGCTGAAAGCCCACGGGAACACCTCAGGTATTCCCTGGTCCTGCAAACACACAGAACTAGAAAGTAAATCACCCAGCCTCCGCTTTCTGTCAGTGCTGCTAGCACAATTTTGCTATCTGAACACATCCTGTAGGTAATTGTGCCCCATTTCAAGATTCCCTGTAATTCTTGTGCGAACGTGACTTAAATTTATCTCCCTTCATAATTATTATATTTCATTAAATAGCAAGAGTCAAAAATTCAAGCGCAGCCCAATTCATTTGTACACTTAGGTTTTTTTTTTTTTTCTCTGTACAACGTCAGTAAAATAAGATAGGAGTAAGCTACTTTATTAAATAAACTCTGAAAACCATTTGCCCCCTCTCCCAGGTGAGCCACCCTTCCCCGAGAGGCGGGAGGCGTCCAGCCACGCCAGCACGCAGACATTCAGCCGAGGACGTCAGCCCCGACAAAGGCGCCAGCTCGCTCCTCGCGGGGTGTACCGTGACCAAAAAAAAAAAAAAAACCCTGATGTGGCACCCAGGACCCCTGACGTGGCACCCAGGGAAGGCCTGAGCTTGCCTCAGGATTTCAAGCCTCATAGTCTGCATGACAAGGATTCAAATTTACAAAAGAAAAAGCATTTAAATAGTAGTTACAGTCTGAAGGTTTCCTAAGGCAGGAGGAGTCTTCACCTGCAGAAGGAAAACGCTGTGACCAAGCTTCTATGAACCACGTTGCACAATAATCAGTGTCAAAGCGACTTTGTTCCCATGGTAATTACATATGCACAATCTGCTGTGCTTGTTCGCTTCCGGATGCAGCCCTTCCAGAGCCTGGGTTTAAGCTACACTCTTCATTCAAGCACAGGTCTTCATTAAATAAAGTGAACAGAAAAGAAAATCAGCATTCAGTCTTCACCACCCCACTCCAACTCAATTATGAAACAAGAAAAAAAAAAAAAATCAATGCAAACATGTCTTTTACGAACGGACAGTAAACAAATAAGATCCCTGGATGAGACATGCAGCCACTGGGGACGATGGTTTTGAAAAATAAAGTGATATTTGGAAAGGACCCCACCACACACACACCTGTGAGCTTTCTGAGATTGCACACACAACCAACGCAACACTTATTAAGGTGCTTCTCCGAGCGGTGGGTCGGAGCCGTCGCTGGTGCGGCGGGAAGGTGACGTGCAGACTGAGCCTGGCCACTGCGAGAGCAGCAGCTCAGGAGCACGGGGTGACCCAGCAGAGCCGACCTGGAACAGCGAGTTCCTGCTGGGGGGAAAGAGGGGGCAGCTGGGCTCGGCGTTAGGCTGGTGTAAGCCACGTTGTGCTGCCGAGCAGCGCGGACAGGAACACGGTTGAGATGTGGCCCCAGGTACCCGCAGCTCGAGCAGGGGAGGCAGAAGCCACCTTCTCGCTTTTACAGGAAATTAAGCCCTGATTTTCTTAAGCCCACCCCAAGTAGAATATTACTAGTTTTGTGTGTTGTTCTTTTTCTCCTCCCGCCCCCCTAAAAAAAAAAAAAAAAAAAAAAAAAAAAAAAAAAAGTGCAAGTATTCGCCCAAATAAGTATTTGCCCAAGTAGGTGAATGCAGGAAGGCAGGACAGAACGTGGGGGAACTGTCACCATCTGCTCCCGAAGCACCAGCCCGGGACAAGGGCTCTCTAGCAGGATGAGGGTCAGACAGGACCCCCCCAACCACCACGATATTCCCTTCACCTTGCAGAAGTCAGCGGTTCTGTTGGTTTTGGTGACAGGTCGAGGTGCTTTGCTCAGGTAAAGCCATTTGCATCCCCAACCGGCTTTACCTGAGCAAGAGCTGGAGTTTGAGGTTTCACCAGGAACATTCAGCTGGTCTAATATACAGTAATAGCGACCTGAAAGGCTGCTCTCCTCCTCCACTTCCACCCGAAACCGAAAGCTTGCGCTCATGGAACAGCAGCAGGGGCTGCCCCGTACCAGTCCTGCCCTGGCTGCACCGGATACCGTGCGTACTTTGCCCTGATGTCTGTCCAGAGGATAAGTTTAGATCTGTGGTGATGGTTGAAGTATTTACAGGTATTTGCAGCAGTTATTTACAGTACTTCTGCAGACCGCAAGCCGATTTTCTCTTCCTCCACTCCTAGTCAATCTGGCGTGGGCTTCTTCAGCGAGAAGGGCCGTATATTGAAGTGCCTGCTCAGCTGGCTCACCTGGGGACAAGGCAAACGGGACCGGCTTAGCAAGGCGAGGGGGGACAAGAAGAAAAGCAGGCAGAGCACTAACCTGGTTCCTGCAAGCCCCTGTCACCCTCCTGCACCCGCTTTCCCCACTGCTGCCCACCCTACATGCTCCTAGAGCCGAGCCCTGGCCCTGCCAGCCCGACGCTGGGGCCAGCCGGGCACGTGGCCCCGCAAGGTGCAGCCTTGCTCCCTTTCCAAAGCTTCCTGAGTAAGCCTGGCCTATCCAGGAGCAGGCTCAGCTCCATTCCAGCCCTGCTCAACAGTCAGAAACACCCACCCTGAGCCCAGGCACGCAGAATTTTACCTTGCGGTACTGTCCCTCCCAACAATATTTTTATTATTTTGCTTAAATTACTTAATCTCGGATATCTATATATAAAAAAACCCGCTCCCTGAATCCATTTGCAATTCAAACTGGAGGTCGGGTACTTTACATTGACCACCAAGACACACACAGGAGGGTTACAGAGAGGAGGGGAGCCCAACACCAGGCTTTGGATAATCAGGCCCCTTTTACACCAGCCTTTGGGAGAAGCTTTCACCACCTCCTTGGAGGACAGGAGAAAACCAGAGAGGATCAAGAGCTGCACCAGGAAAAGAGCTTTCAGTTTCTGAAAGTTCCAGAGAGGAAGATGAAACAGGTGGTGTGGCACTGGCATCTGGTGACGGCACCAAGAGCGAGCGGCACCGGAGACCGAGCCGGGCAGCGGGTCAGGGCAGAGGGTTTCTTCCCAGTCGTTCCCCCCAGGCTCAGAGCAGTCAGAGACTTAAAAGGCTCTTCAGCTCAAAGTTCCTTTTATCCTGCAAGAGGAGACTACACAGATGGGTCCTCGGACAGCTGGAGGGGAGGATCGAGGGGAAGACACGCAGAGCACCGAGCAGCTCGCTGCAGGGGCTGGGCAAGCCTGGGCGGGCAGGATTACACCATCCTGTCTCCAGCTCTGATTCCAAGACCAAATTTATTTAAGCTTCTTAGCTATTCAAATCCTTCTTGCATAGAAGCCTCATTACACTAATTGGAAAGACAAGACAACCTGGCTATTATTTTTTTGTTGTAATTACAGTTCAGACTCGACTCTGGCAGCTCCACATTAGAGTTGGGGTTCCCAGGGGATGGAGCTTCCTGAGGAGGGAGGACACATGGCCAGCTCTGCAGGGGCCATCAGGTCCCTCTCCCTCATTCTGGGGGCATTTCTAACAGGACTCAGTCTCCTCTGAGTCTGTTTTTTCTCATAATCAAATCTCAGGGAGTTGGCCCAGAGCAAGTGGAGCAAATCAGTCCCTGGATTTCTACACAGCCCCTGCAGCATTGCAGCTCCAGTGTCCCCACCTTCCCTAGCAGGGACACCCCCGCTCCATCATGGCTCTCCCAGTGACCCCAGCATAGGGCACGAGAGCAAGGTTGCAGATGAAACCAAATTAACACCGACAGCCAGTTTAACTTTTTATCCTAAGGCTCCCAAATTAAGGACTCGTGTTCGAAATGCAGACACAGTGTCTAGTGGAGCTGCCCCTCCTGCTGCACAGGGTTGCGGGTCACCCACGCTGGCTGTCACCCAAACTGGTCACTAAGCTGCCCCACCAGCCAGGAGGAGTTAAACACGGCAGCAGAGATGCAAATATTTGTTTCAAAATAACCCCATGTACCAACAGCCTCCCCACCATCACACACTGTGTGAAGTGAACTTCAAACCCAGGCAGGACACAGAGCCGTTCCCGCTGACATTCCCGTTTTTTAAGCAGACTATTCTTTGCCCCAAACAGCCCCCGAGCAAAGCCTGCCGTCAGCTGAGTTCACCTACCACGACCACTCCGTAGTGGATGTGTGCCAGGGTGAGGAAAGCCGTTAACAAGTAGAGGAGAAGCGTTTCGCTGTTGGGAGCAAACCCAGACACCACCACGAAGAGCACCCCCGCTATGGGGAGCAGCATCCAGTTGAGAGGCTGGCAGCGCGTGCTGCTCATCTGACAGACGATCAGTTGGCACTGCAGGAAGAGAAAGCTGTCAGGGCTTGCACCCAGGATCGACTCTGCAAGCCCAGAGCTGTCTGGAGCACAGAGAGGATGGTCACACATGTGCACAGAATCCCAGAATCATCGAGGCTGGAAAAGCCCTTGAAGCTCCTCCAAGTCCCACCATGAACCTCACCCTGACCGTTCCCAACTCCACCAGATCCCTCAGCACTGGCTCAGCCCGACTCTTCAACCCCTCCAGGGATGGGGACTCCCCCCCTGCCCTGGGCAGCCCATTCCAACGCCCAACAGCCCCTTCTGCAAAGAAATCCTTCCTCAGAGCCAGTCTGACCCTGCCCTGGCGCAGCTTGAGGCCATTCCCTCTTGGCCTGGCGCTGGCTCCTTGGCTCAAGAGACTCCTCCCCCCTCTCTGCACCCTCCTGTCAGGCAGTTGCAGAGGGCCAGGAGGTCTCCCCTCAGCCTCCTCTTCTCCAGACTAAACCCCCCCAGTTCCCTCAGCCGCTCCCCATCAGACCTGGGCTCCAGACCCTGCACCAGCTCCGTTGCCCTTCTCTGGACACGCTCGAGTCATTCAAGGGCCTTTTTGGAGTGAGGGGCCCAAAACTGACCCCACTCATCGAGGGGCGGCCTCACCAGTGCCGAGCACAGGGGTCAGATCCCTTCCCTGTCCCTGCTGGCCACGCTGGTGCTGATAGAAGCCAGGATGCCATTGGCCTTCTTGGCCACCTGGGCACACTGCTGGCTCCTGTGCAGCCATCTGGCAATCACAGCCCCCAGGTCCCTCCAATACTGTACCAATCTTCTCCACTTAAAACTACCACTAAGCAGTTTTCCTCCCTCCCCGCCCTGAGTTTCTCACTCGGGATCTTTCTTCGCATTATAATTCCTGTGGGACACACCGAGCAAAGCCTCCCGTGGAGCAGGATGGTTATAGGGAAACAGGCATTGAGGGCATCTTCAAAAGAAAAAGGAGTTCCCTTGAGCAGAGCGAGCCGCACCAACCAGCGCGAGCTCTGGAGCCAGGGCATGGAGGCACAGAGCTCACACATCCGAGGTGACGAGCAGAGGTGCCTTTGTTAAGGTCTTGAGCAAGTACAGATGCAATATGCAGCTAAATCGGATTTTGGCAAAAGCTTTAGTCCCCACATTTTAAGTTTATCCCAAAAAAGGAACTCCTTTGGTATTAGCAGTTTGCTGTTCCTAACACAGAGGGTGCACGCGTGCGTAAAAACACTCGATTTAACTCATTCTCTAGTTTCTGAAGAGAGCTGCAGCACTAAATTCACAGACCCCAAACCCTGTCTACTTTCCTGTTTGTTCTTTCAACTCTAGAAAAATAGTAAAGCTGTTAAGCTCACTTTCACATCGACCTTCTCTCCTCATATCTGAGCCAGTCTCTTCCTTCCTGCCTCCCAAGCGCTCTGGCAGGCTTCACACTTCCCAGGGGATAAACTGGAGCACGAAGCAAAAGCCACTTACAGAAATGTTAGCGAAGGCTGTTCCAACCATGAAATAGAAGAGTCTGGGATGGACCTCCAGGATGTCTGTCGGGGACACGAAGATCCATGTGGTGCAGAGCAGGAACAGCAACACTGGGGACGCCAGGGGCAGCATGATTTCATACACAGAGTGGTGCTTCAAGGTGTTGTTTTTATAGGCCCTGAAAGGCAAGGAAAAACCTGAAAACACCTGGAACCACTGCCAAGAAACACCTGGAACCACAGCCGAGAAACACCTGGAACCACAGCCGAGAAACACCTGGAACCACAGCCAAGAAACACCTGGTCCCTGCTGCAGAACCTCACTGGCCATTCTGCCATTCAAAACTGTTTCTATCAGTCACAACCACAGTCAGATGAGGAAGGTGCACACCTTCATTTTAGCCTCAAAACCTCCCAAATTCCAGAAGCACCTGGTCGTCGGCTCTCTGGGTTATGACCATCAGGACAAGCCTAGAAAAGCTGGGGACCCTTCTGCAAGACCCTGCTGAGCAGGCTGCCAGCCCACTCCTCCCAGGGCACCCTGCGAACTGGGACCTTCTGGTGTGTCAGAGCCACTTTGCCACACTGAAAACAGTCTGAAAACTCCTAAGGGGAAAAAAAAGTTCCAAGAGGCTTTGGGGGCTCTTGCTAAGGTGTTAGTGCAGGGAGGGAGACCCGAGGACAGAGGAACTTACTTGTAGAAGTTATACAGGCTCATCGGCAGCGTCACAGTGAGCGCGCAAGCTGGAAGAGAAAGAGCCACGTTACTACCCCACGGAAGAGGGAGACCAGCACGTGCACCCCACGGAGGGGTAGGGGGTCGTGCTCTGGTTTAAGCTGCTTGCACCAAAAATAGCTCTGAGGTGCGCCGAGAACAGCTCAGCACGTTTAAAAGTAGGTGCTCCTAATTCTGGTCCAAGAGCTGTAATTACAAGTTAAGGTCTGCTATAAATTAAAGCCATTTCAATTTTGAAGTTGCATTAAGGAGCCCAGTATTACGCTTTACAGAGTTAAAAGTTTAATTATAATACTGTCTTTAATGAGACATGAGGCGAGTTCAAACTCCACAAGTGACATGGCTGGGCACAACAGTTTTCAGTCTTCATAATAAAGCCAATTTGCTATTTCTCCCACTGCAAGCAAGAATTTTGACTTCCCACTGTGCAAAAAAGTTCCTGTCATTTAACTTGACGAATGATACAAAAAGTCTGAGTAATTCTGAAAAAATTTAGACCTCAATAAGGAACATCATCCGCTACACTCAAACCCGTGAGTCTATCCCAACTCCCTCCATGTTTATCCAGCAGCAGGTATTTTAAACAAAGCTGTAAATATTCCTGCTTTTAATAACCCAACTCCTATCCAAGTGCACAAATCCAGCCAATGTGCTCTGTTTTTCATACAGGAAAACTGCATTTATTATTTATATGTTAAGTTACACGACTGCCAAAGGAAAGCTCAGAATATCCACCTGGTTAAGACGAGTGCAAGCATTAAGTTTAACACAATTCAAGACATATTGACTTGAAATTAAGTAGCTACAATTAACCCCTAAAGAAAGGGATGTAGACTAAGAAAGATTAAACTGAGCAACAACTTCTGAAGAAGCCAAATTGCATTAAGCAAAGACAGCTCACCCCCACTAAGCTTCACCTGCATTACTCTCCCCTTTGCAGTGGCTTGTTCTGACTGACCACTGGAGAGAGAGGCTGGGCTTTTATTCAATTTTAATATTTTTTTAATTTGAGATGGGTGGATGGAGGCCAGGATCCCCAAACAGCAGAGTGCTTTTCCCCATCTCCGTGGCCATAACTTCTCTCCTGCAGCAGCCCCAGGCTCCCACGGGGTTGGGTTTTGTTGTTTGGGGTTGTTTTTTTTTTTTTTTGAAAGAAACTGTGCTTTTTTTGAAGCTGGGCAACGTGAAGGCCAGCACTGGGGCAGCACAGCTATTTGGAGGAGACGTATTTTCACACTCTTGCAGTCCCAGGCATGAGGGAGTCTCCAGTTTAGCACCCAGGGGATGCTGAACTCCAGCTGCCCCCCATCACACCCAGCCCCGAGCAGCAGCCACAACCCTCGGCCTCTCTCCTCTGCCCACCACGCCGAGCCACAGCCACTTTGTGTGTCTGCACAAACCCTCACCCCAGGTAGGCAGCGCCAGGGCTGATCCCCCGAGCAGCAGCACACACCTGTACCCTCAGCACTGGCACAAAATATATGCGAGGTGCGAGCGCAGCGCTCCGCTTCCTCGTTTGTTTGGTCAGCACAGACCCAGGCACACTGGAGTTAACTACTCAGGAGACAATACTCTGAAATTCTGGGGAAGGGCAGGCTGCAAGAACACCCTCAATTAGTCACTTCAATACCAGCCTACAGGAGCTTTCATTACAGCAAACAGAACAGCTTCATCATATAATTAAGACATTGGGTTTTGTTAAAAAGGTGGAGTTTAAAAGACAGGCTTCAACATGGAGTTTCTTACCAATAATCATTGCAGTGAATAGGTCTCTATATAAGAAATTAAACAGGAAAGGTGCATACCAAGCCTCAACTCCCACAATGGCCGTCACTATGTAGACAATTGAAATGGTCTGAAAGGAAGCACAGGACAAGCAGGCGTGAGCAACCAGGCAGGCAAGTCTGGCAGCACCCAACTCAACTCAGCAGGCAAGTCTGGCAGCACCCAACCCAGCAGTGCAACGCACAGGCCAGGGAGCTTCAGGGAAAGGTAGCTCGAGAGCTACGCTTCAGGCTATACCCAGGTCTCCTGGTCATGATACATTCAGTTCATCCTGCTCAAGATACGTTCAAGTTCTCTCCTCCGGGAGGAAGGAGGAAAATTTAAAAAAAAAAATCCACAAACATCCCGTTTTTGGTATAATAAGTGTGGTAGCTGAGCTGCTGAGGAGGATACAACCAGGAGCAGCTCCTCAAGCAAAGATGCCCTCCCATGGCTTGAACTCTCCAGATGCCTGGAGCACAAGCGAGAGGTTTTATACTACAAGTTGCAGTGACCCTGGAGGGTTTGTTCAGGGACTCTTTCTTATCCATCTGGTGAAGCAATTAGACAGGGAAAAAGCTAACAAGGGGTATTTCAGTTTTAAGAGTAACCCTGAGGGTGGGTGAGGCACGCTGCAGGGTAGCTTAGCCCTCCACCCCCTGCCTTTCTGCACGGGGCAGAGATCTGAAAGCAGGAGGGTTGAGCAATGCTTCTGGAGAAAGGGATCAGAGTATAGTCAGAGGGGACCAGCTACAGCCTCCTTTTACCAGTAGAGACAATTACTGCAATTAATGCAGCTGCATCAACTGAACTCTCCTTCCAACTCGCTGCATCTCCCGCCCAGTGGCCGATAATCCAGAAGGTAAAGGAGGGCTGTGTGCCGTGAGGCAGCACGCTGGCGAGCAGTGACGGGAACTGCATCGTCCAGAGCTCCCTCCCCGCTCCGTGGACTCTCCAAAAAAGAGTTTCCTGCAGAAAAGTCTTTCACGAGAGATGAACGTGCCAACGTACCAAAGGGTCCATTGCCATCAGTCTCAACAGCGACCATGGTACCGAGAGGCACCTCCCCAGGAACCCTTGCTCCAGGCACAGTGATTAACAGCCCAATTAGTTACTCCGCTGTGTTTTGGCATGCATCCTCCTAGTGCCAAAAGGCACCCCAAGCCTCTAGACTTGAATTTACCCACTCTGCCTTAGCAGGAAAGTAATTAGAGCAATGATTTAGGTGGCCAAAACATGCATCTTTGGACAGCAGGAACCAGGCAGAGGAAACAAAGGCAATATCCACTCTTCAAGCCTTGTTTGTGGTGAGTCCATCTACAGAAGCTACTTGGCACAGAATAAAAACCACAGCTCACAAACCTCCTTGGATTTCATGGCTTTGAGCAGTTCAACCCTAGTGTCACGTGAGCCCACCCCATTAAAGCAGTTCTAGTCCAAAGTCACAGAATCACAGAATCATCCGTGTTGGAAAAGCCCTTGAAGCTCCTCCAGCCCAACCACAAACCTCACCCTGACCGTTCCCAACTCCACCAGATCCCTCAGCGCTGGCTCAGCCCGACTCTTCAACCCCTCCAGGGATGGGGACTCCCCCCCTGCCCTGGGCAGCCCATTCCAACGCCCAACAGCCCCTTCTGCAAAGAAATCCTTCCTCAGAGCCAGTCTGACCCTGCCCTGGCGCAGCTTGAGGCCATTCCCTCTTGGCCTGGCGCTGGCTCCTTGGCTCAAGAGACTCCTCCCCCCTCTCTGCACCCTCCTGGCAGGCAGTTGCAGAGGGCCAGGAGGTCTCCCCTCAGCCTCCTCTTCTCCAGACTAAACCCCCCCAGTTCCCTCAGCCGCTCCCCATCAGACCTGGGCTCCAGACCCTGCACCAGCTCCGTTGCCCTTCTCTGGACACGCTCGAGTCATTCAAGGGCCTTTTTGGAGTGAGGGGCACAAAACTGACCCCACTCATCGAGGGGCGGCCTCACCAGTGCTGAGCACAGGGGTCAGATCACTTCCCTGTCCCTGCTGGCCACGCTGGGGCTGCCACAAGCCAGGATATCATTGGCCTTCTTGGGCAACAGCACGCAAGCACTCTTGGAAAGCTCTCCTCCTCAACGCCTGGAGACAGGCTGAAGACACCCACCTCCAGCAAGCGTTGCAGTGACCTGTTTACAAGGCTCTGGCCACGTGGCAGAGCCACACGCACCCCTCTGCACCCCAGCAGTTTCTGAAGCTTCTGCCAAAGCCAAGCAGTGGCCGTGGCGTGTACTTACCACCTGGCTGATGTCATATCCCCAGGGCAGGAAGAGGATCCCTGTGTTATACTTCTCCCAGTGGGAGAGGATGAATGAAAACAAGACCACCCATAAGAGGAGGTAGAGAACGAAGACACTGACGCCTGTGGAGCCGCGTCCAAAGGTGGAGTAGACTGTCACAACAAAGTATACGCATGCCCAGCTGTCCAGGCCGTGATCAAAGAGCTCTCCCAGGGGCGTGCTGGAGTTGGTCCGGCGAGCCTGTTTCCCATCAACACCATCTGGGAAGAGAAGAAGGAGAAATGGGGAGTTTTGCTGGACATCCCCATGAAGGAACGGGCCAGTCTGCAGCTGAGAAGAGCAGCTTTCGCTACCTCCATCCTCTAATGAGGAGCATGCTCCCCACCCCCCTGCTCTATTTGAGACTGAAAAATGCAATAGTCTGACAAGATTCTATTTATTTCAAGTGGACCAAAGACAGAGTTTCACAATTTGTCTCAACTTCAGTTCCAGTATCCTCCTTTCAGATCAGCTGCTCTGGGACAGCTTCCTTCTACTCACTTTGCAAAGCAGCTCCCAAAAACCACTCCAGCAGACCAAGCAGCAAGTGGATTAGGGCATGGCAGAAGCCCAGAATCAAAAATTTCTCAACAGGCTCCAAGATAAGATGACATGCAGCCAGAGCATGAAGAGATGACAGGCACAACCCCCCACCATCAACTAGATAAAGTCTTACCTAACGTATAGGCGATGAAGTTGAGGAGCCCCACAACGACCCACACTCCGTTTGGAACATGCTGGTGATCAGGAGCTGCAGAGATCAGAAAGACCCACGTCAGGGCAGCTCTGTACGGGCTTCTAGCAGGTTTGTTTTGGCACAGCAACACGGGCCAGCAGCTCATCCAGACAAAGCACCTACAGAGCTCAGTGAAAGTGAGATGTTGACTTTCCAGGACATGATGGCAGAGTTGTTCCACAACAGCATGTGAAAGTGGGCCACTGAGGACTTTGCTTTCCAGGACATACTTGTCCTCTGTCCCCAGCTCCCCAGAGTCACGGGATCTAGGAACCAGTGGCAGCTGGAGCCAAATGCATGACATGGAAGTGTGTGCACATCAGACTCTCCTCAATCACTTGCTCACAGAGCATCAAGTAGAGCCTCTTTGAGACGTGGCAACATTCCCCCCCAGCCTCCAGCCCCTCCTTAACAGCATCTCCAACCTCCTCCAGCAGCGTTTCAGGAGATAACCAGCTTTGCTGTCTGCAACTCAGGGAGCCCAAAGATGCATTGGAAAAAAAAGCAAGAAGAGGAGACACGGCTTCTTGGCAGCAGCCTTGGGAAGGGGGGGGAAGGGTCATGGAGGTGTCCTTGCAGGAACAAGGATTCTGTGAAATGCCACCTCCTGTTTCCTTAGAGCAGCACAATGGTGCCTTTCCAGCAGCAAATGGAGGGCATCACACCTACAAAACTATCCAAGGAGTGGGGAAAGCAGAAGCATCTGGAGGCCTCACCAGCAAAATGAAAAAAGTCTTTCCAAGCAGGACACGCATAACTTGGATGTATGAAAGGGTCCCAAAGCATGAGCTTTACCATCCCTTTGGCAGAACCCAATTTTCTGGACATCTGATGTCCTGGGGATTCTTACACTGAGCCTCCTTCCCCAAGCAACTACTGTCAGCTTTTCTTCATATGGCTCACAGACCAAAACGCAGTCCAAACCTTAGCTAGCAGCCACTGATGCCAGCTGAGCTTTTGAAAGCCTGGCATATTGAAAACAGTCCTTGCCTACCTACCAATAAAGACAATCCCAAGGAACCAGTATTCTTCCCCGCTTAACTGTGTTTTGATGATTGGGCCAGTTTTTGAAGAACTAGATCAACTCTTCTGAGCAACATAAACCAAACCTGGCAGAGGCAAAGGGAGAGGAAAATACAGAGAGGAAGCTATTGATAAGTGACTGACAATAATCACCTCCCTGGGACACCCCCACAACTGAACCTGATGAACACGGATAGGACCCTGGGAACAACCGACCTGCCAATCTCACCACTGTGGCTGGGAAGGTCATGGAGCAGATCCTCCTCAAAGCTGTGCTGAGGCACGTGGAGGACAGGGAGGTGGATTTGGGACAGCCAGCGTGGCTGCACCAAGGGCAAGGCCTGCCTCAGCACCCTGGGGGCCTTCTAGGATGGAGTGACTGCATCCATGGGCAAGGGAAGAGCTATAAATGTCATCTAGCCGGGCTTCTGTAAGGCCTCTGACACAGTCCAACATAACATCCTCTTTAAATTGGAGAGAGATGGGTTTGATGGGTGGACAGTTGGTGGGTGAGGAATTGGCTGGCTGGTCACATCCAGGGGGTCAACAGCTCAATGTCCCAATGGAGATCGGTGACGAGCGGGGTCCCTCAGGGGTCTGTACCGCGGCCAGGACTGTTTCATATCTTCATCAGGGACACAGACAGTGGGATCTGAGTGGGGCGGGTGACACGCCTGAGGGACAGGGATGTCATCCAGAGGGACCTGGACAAGCTCCAGAAGTGGGACAGTGTGAACCCCATGAGGTTAAACAAAGCCAAGGGCAAGGTCCTGCCCATGAGTCTGGGGAATCCCTGCTATCAACCCAGGCTGGGGGCTGAAGGGATGGGTAGCAGCCCCAGGGAGAAGGACTTGGGGGGATCAGTGGATGGAAAACTGACTGTGAGCCGGCAACGGGCGCTGGCAGCCCAGAAAGCCGCCCGTGTGCTGGGCTGCACCCAGAGCAGTGTGGGCAGCAGGGCCAGGGGGGGATTCTCCCCCTCTGCTCCGCTCTGTGAGACCCCCCTGCAGTGCTGGGTCCAGCTCTGGGGGCACCAACAGCAGAAGGACACGGACCTGCTCGAGCGGGGCCAGAGGAGGCCACGAAGATGCTCGGGGGGCTGGAGCACCCCCCTGTGAGGACAGGCTGAGAGAGTTGGGGGGTTCAGCTGGAGAAGAGAAGGCTCCAGGGAGACCTTAGAGCGGCCTCCCAGTACTGAAAGGGGCTACAGGAAAGTGGGGAGGGACTCTTGATCAGGGGGTGTAGGGATAGGACAAGGGGTAACGGTTTTAAACTGAAAGAGGGGAGATTTAGATGAGATGTAAGGAAGAAATTCTTCCCTGTGAGGGGGGTGAGGCCCTGGCACAGGTTGCCCAGAGAAGCTGTGGCTGCCCCCTCCCTGGAAGGGTTCAAGGCCAGGTTGGACGGGGCTTTGGGCAACCTGGGCTAGTGGAAGGTGGCCCTGCCCGGGGCAGGGGCGTGGGACTGGATGGAAAAGGTCCCTTCCCACCCAAACCAGTCTGAGATTCAGTGGGTACTGTTAAAAAGTTCCAAGCTCTGCACATCATTGCCTTACACAGAATGGTAAAACCCAGAAAGAGGATTTTGCTTTTGTTAGTCCAAACATGGTGCCGGCAGGTTTTTGCAAGAGGGCAATTAGCTGGGATGCAGAGAACAAGGCTCTACCTGCTGACTTCAAGGAAGCAGTTTCCCACATAACCTTGTTAGATTTTAAAATGAGGGCACTGGATTCTTGTCTGCTCTGTAGACAGAGCCAAGTCCTACTCAAGATTTTGGCTGTTTCCTTCTCCCTAGCCCAGCAGCCGGAGGGGAGGAGCTGCACTCGGACAAGGCCTCCTCACGAAGCCCAGCGAGTTCAACCCCTCAACTCTGTCCCAGCCCCCTGCCTCTGGGAAGGCCCAGACTAAGAGACCTGATCAACGAGCACCAGAAGTCACAGCAGAGGAGGTGACAGACTTCACCACTCCGATGCTTCGCACCCAACCAGGAACATGCAGCCTTACCAGAAGCATAAAAGTCAGGGTCGAAGTATGCCATGAGGAAGAAGTTGAAGACAAGCAGCAGGAAGCCAGAAAACGTTATCAAATTTGGGGCCAGCCAGGTAGGGAAGATCTATGGGAAAGCAGCAAAAGAACACATGAACTCATTAAAACGTGTAATAAGGACCATGTGCTGCTCCCAGCCATGGCAGAGACCTGGTTACAATCGTCTGGGCGTTAGACAACACTGCTTAGTCGCATCTGGTGTATCACGGGGCAGCAGGAAGCTTTAAGCTGCAATGCAGTGAGCTCGGGGCAGGCTGCAGGCTGGAAGGCAGCAGCCTCTGTAATTAGTTGCACCACAAACGAAGCAGGGCTTTTTGGCGGACAGTTTTACAGAGCTGGCTTTGTGGTGACTGGAGTTTTGCTGGTCGAGTCGGGGCAGGATGTGGTCTCACCTTCACTATCGTGTTCCAGAAGGGATGCATGACGTACAGAGAGAGGGGGTTGCTGTCCACGGCACTGTACTGTGAACGACAAGGGAAAAACAACAAAAAAAAAAATAGTTAGGGCTCCAACATGACTTGTGAAAAGCCAGAGATCCCGAATATTGAGCTTTCTGTGAGGACACCTGCTCCCCAAGTCTTGGCACTGCTAGAACACTCAGGTCAGGGACAGAATCTCACCAGGGATGGTGCTAAACCACCCAAAAAGCACCCACCAGCTCCAGCGACGTTGGCTACAGACCCGCAGAGGCAGCTCTTGGGTGCCCATCTCACGCCTGTCCCCCACCCCGCCCCTCCTCAGGCAGCAGCTCCGTGAGGAGGAGGGCGGGTGACATGCCCAGCGCAACGGTTCTTGGGAGGTGGGGAGAGACTCGAGGACACACAACCTCTTTTGCAGCCAAGGCCCCACACCGCAGGCCCAGCGATGCTTTCACAAGCCAGAGAAGAAGGGACAGTCCCACAGCTCCATGCACCCACACCGTGGGACCGATCCACCGAGCACTGCTTGAGCAGTCCTGCAGAGTCCTGCCCCAAAAGAGGAGCAGGACCAAGGCCCATGGATCAGCACCCAAAGGTGCCACGCAGAAGGCCAGGGGGGACTTCCCCAGCCACCACGAGGGCTGGGGCCACTCCTGCAGCCCCACGGGTCTCCAGGCTCCTTGGCTCTCACACCCCAGCACCCCTCCTTTTGCCAAAGGCTGCAGGAGGACAATGATGAGCCCCCTCGGTGGGGTCCCTGGGATAGGAGACTGTTCTCTGACAGACAGACACTGATGGGGAGCCTTCAAGGGACACATTCCTGTGCTGACAGCTCTGAATGACCCAGACACAACCTGTGACTGACCCCAGTGGTCCTGCACAGGAGCTGCTGTGCCTCAGTCAAAGACAAAGCCCATTGAGATGGCAGCTATCACTGTCTCACCAATCTCCAGTCACTTGGAAGAGACTTCCTCCTCCCAGAAAGAGCAGATATTTCCAAGAAAGGTCTTCAACCCCCACCCCTTGTCCTGCAGATACTCCAAAACACCACCACGCATCCACAAGTACCTCCAAATCCCGCACATCCCATCACAGGGAAGGTTTAGACTAGATATTAGGAACTATTTCAATTGCAGAAGGGGTTGTTGGGCATTGGAATGGGCTGCCCAGGGCAGGGGGGGAGTCCCCATCCCTGGAGGGGTTGAAGAGTCGGGCTGAGCCAGCGCTGAGGGATCTGGTGGAGTTGGGAACGGTCAGGGTGAGGTTCATGGTGGGACTGGAGGAGCTTCAAGGGCTTTTCCAAACCAGATGATTCTGGGATTCTGTTTTGGGCACAAAGGGTCACTTGGCACTAAAGAGAGGTGAGGAGGCACCGGCTTCCCAGTGCGGCCACACAGGTGACCTGGGCTGGTTTGTGGGTATGACAGAACACGGTGCAGGATGGGGGGAGAGAGATTGGGGCCAGCAAGGGAGCAAAGTGATGGTAAGCAGAACAGGCGACACATTGCACTGTTTGAAGGTAGGACCTGGGTCATTCTTCCTTATTCAATTAGGGCTGAGCAGTTTGAAGTTGCCCACTGAGCTGGTGAAGGATCAGCATCTCGCTCCTTGCCTGCATCCAGCTCGGCGAGCTGGAGTTTGCATTTCTGAAGGGGGAGAATCGGTGGGTGAACAACAGAGGCCCGTGGGTACCCCACACAGGATGGGTCTGAGGGCTCCTCAGAAGGGCTCTTCTCCGTTAAGGAGCTGAGATTTCTGCAGAGGCAGCTGCTGCCCTCAGGAAATGGGGAAGAAGAGCTCTTACCCCTCATCCCACTCCTTTTAGATCATTTGAAGGGGTCAGGGTGGGTATATGGTGGGGAAAATAAAAGTAGAAATAAAAATCAAAGACCCAGACAAGCCACGAAACGGTTTCCAGTTCAAAAGTTAAAATTTGATGTCGTTTGGCTCTCAAGAGCACCGCGAGATGTTATCTGCTCTCCAGCTCACAGCCCCTTCCCAGCAAAGATTACCCATCTAAAGTCCTCCTCCCCCAGTAAGAGTTTGATAAGAAGCCCAAGAAAAAATTCATAGGCTACGAAACTCTTTGGCTGATGTGCTCAGTGCTCAGCTCATGGCACCCACACACCCTGGGCGCCCGTGGTTGGGACAACACCCCTGCAGCTCCCCGGAGTCAGCGCCCGCTGCCACCACACGCGAGTCTAATCCCAAGTTCACGAGCAGCGTCAGGGAAAGCAAAGCCTCCACCCCTCCTCTCCACCCCAGACATAACCTATGCACCCCGCGAGATAAGGTTGGCAAAAGGAAACCCATCAGCTCCAGGTCCCCACCCACCCCCCGGCCTTGAACCCGCCACCCTCTCGGCACCCACAGCCTGCTCCTCCCTCTGCGCTTCTCTCCTCGGCTGGAAACCCCATTTCCCCTGGAAGCAGCCTGTCCGTTTGAAAATCTGGGAAAAATGTGGTGGGAAAGGGCAAAGACACACAAGCCAGCCATCCTCACAAAGAAGGGGCACCAGGTCTCGCCAGGCTCCGAGCTGCCAGCATTTGCTCCGAATGGGATGAATCCCACCCTTGGCAAAGCGTTTCTGTGCTCCCACCAGCTCTTCCCTGCCCTCCCCGTCACGCATCGGTCCATCTTGCTGGGAGTTTGCCCCACCACTTACATCCCCACACCAGTAAAACCCGTAGGAGCTGCAGAACAAGCAGCAACAAAGCCCCAAACTTGACGCTGTACAGGGGCGAGGTTTAAGCCGCAAGGAATTTCCATCCCAGCTTAACGCAATTTCAGAGGACAGAATTCCAAACGCTTTACAAGATAATAGGATTTGAACCACTGGTTAGGGGAGGAGGAGAGCTGGAGATTGATTAAATCTCATTATCCCCAAAACAGACTGGAACAAGAAAACAGACTTAACACTTGGAGCAAGGCGGGGGAAGCGCTCTGGAGTTTCTATGCCCGTGTTTGTAAGGTACCTGGGGGAGTTTCCGCAGGCCCAAGTCCTGGGAGACTTTCCCCTTTCCCCCCAAAGCCTGGGGATAATTGTCAATAAGCAGCTTTTCCCCATGGTCACACACATTCCCACCTTGCTTGTGGAACTCAGAGACCTGAAACAACTGGTTTCCTGGGGGAGAGGGCAGCTGTTTTGCAGAGGTTTGCTGGTACAACCACTCCAGCTTCAACCCATCCGCTGGAGGGACATTTCTTTGCCTGGAAGTGTCAGAAGAGCTCTGAGGACACCAACAGAGCAAAGGGACCGAGCTGGGGCTGGCTCTGGCACCCCAAGGGTGCTCCCGGGCAGCCAGGACACGGTGCCTGCCCAGGACAGACGCCTGCCAGAACACTACTGACCTGCCTCGACTCAAAACCATCCGCTGTACCCAGCCCCCTGCAACTGCTTTTCCTCATCTGGTTTCTTTCTTACAGACTAAAATTGCCACTTCAACTTCTTTAGCTTTAGGGCCAATGTTTTTTGGAGACTGACATTCCCAGAAAAATACAGGCCAGTCAGAGACGGACGTGGGGGGGTTGATTGACAGCCAGATGAACAGGAGCCAGCAGTGGGCCAAGGTGGCCAAGAAGGCCAATGGCATCCTGGCCTGTATCAGCCATAGCGTGGCCAGCAGGGACAGGGAAGGGATCTGACCCCTGTGCTCGGCACTGGTGAGGCCGCCCCTCGATGAGTGGGGTCAGTTTTGGGCCCCTCACCCCAAAAAGGCCCTTGAATGACTCGAGCGTGTCCAGAGAAGGGCAACGGAGCTGGTGCAGGGTCTGGAGCCCAGGTCTGATGGGGAGCGGCTGAGGGAACTGGGGGGGTTTAGTCTGGAGAAGAGGAGGCTGAGGGGAGACCTCCTGGCCCTCTGCAACTGCCTGACAGGAGGGTGCAGAGAGGGGGGAGGAGTCTCTTGAGCCAAGGAGCCAGCGCCAGGCCAAGAGGGAATGGCCTCAAGCTGCGCCAGGGCAGGGTCAGACTGGCTCTGAGGAAGGATTTCTTTGCAGAAGGGGCTGTTGGGCGTTGGAATGGGCTGCCCAGGGCAGGGGGGGAGTCCCCATCCCTGGAGGGGTTGAAGAGTCGGGTTGACCCAGCGCTGAGGGATCTGGTGGAGTTGGGAACGGTCAGGGTGAGGTTCATGGTTGGACTGGAGGAGCTTCAAGGGCTTTTCCAACCTGGATGGTTCTCTGATATCTGTCTGGATCTGCCTGTTCTTACACTTGGAGCAAAGCTGAAGAAGGAGCCCCGACAGCTCCCCAGAGCACCAGGCTGAGCCATGGGGCTCATCCTCGCCCAGAGCTCATCTCACACTCAGTTGGTGCGATGAAACTCTCCCAAGGCTACGCACACAGTGGTGTTTTAGCTCTCCACACACAGCACCAGCTCTGTCACTCACCCACCTCATCCTTGCTGCAAACTAGCATCACTTTTTCCATTTTCAGTCTGTACACATTGGTCTAGTGACTCATGCATGTGACTTATCCTTCTCCAAGTCATTTTTATGCCACCAGTGAGGACTCTGCCACCAGTGAGGACTCTGATTTCTCCTTCATTTTCAGGGAGAGAAGGTCAATGGAAAAGCATGAGTGCACAGAAGGAATTTTGGACACCTCAGAGCCTCATTCTCAAAGCAGACAGACATTTGTAACAGGCTCTGCTCTAAAATAGCACCATGTATGCAGATGCTGCTTCTCCAGCTGCAGGAAGGAGCCCACCCTCGGGATTTGGGTTTAAACTCCTTCCGAAAAGAGCAAAACCAACTTCACAGCAACAATCTCCTCACTTACAGTGCACAGCAGCAGCCTCTCCCATGCCCCATCCGTGCCAGGACAGCCACAGGATCACTCAGCACCCCCGATTCCTTCATCCAGTCACCCCAAAGGGTGCCACAGTCAGCCCCAGTGCTGTTGAGGGTGCAGCAGCGAGCTGACTGGCATCGTTATGGGATTTAAGAGACACAAATGGCTCACATATCTTAAAAACAACATTAATCATACAATCAGGATGCTTCTGGAAGAACCAATTATGCGTTCAAGGAGGAAAAAAAATACAGATTTATAGCCCAGATACTACTAATAGCCTTCCTGACCAGAAAAACAACTCCACTTTTAAGTAATGTGATTACCCGGAGCCAGCAGCAGACTGAACGCCATCACACGGGTGCTCTGGGTCCTGAATGGAGCCAGGGCGGGCTAGGGGAGGACAGCACCAGTGGCACAGGCACCCACGCTGGTGACGGGAAGCCAAGATGGATTTGTACACCCCCATTTTGCTCGCAGGCACTCCGGCGAGGTCCAGGGCAGCCCACGCTGCTGGCCACAAGCCCATGGCTTCACCGCTTGCGCCAGCGGCAGGAGCGGGGCAGAAGGAGCCTCAGCAGAGCAGCTCCAGCAAGTCCGTAAGGCTGTTTCCTATAAAACTCCTTAAATACAAAGAGGGTGCAAGGCTAAGAGCCTTCTTCGATCAGGCTCAAGATAAGCCAAGAGGCAGGGAACTCGACAAACCTAGCTGAGTAGAGCCATGCCAGTGCAAACAAACCACACTTGCACTATGCCCACGCTCTGCTGACCCATGAGAAGTCACATCGTGCTTTAACGGTACTTATTAACTTGAGTCCTGTTTATCTTTTCTAAGGTAATTTCTTTACTGGCAGCAGTAAACCCACAACCACCACAGCAGCCGAGGGGTTTGGCTCCCACCATGAGCAGCAGCAGCTCAGCAGGCACAAAACGGGGTGAAAGTGTTCTGTCAGCCTGCCCGAGCAGCCGGCAGCGCGAGCTTCAATCACAGAGTACCTGCTTGGGAGGGAGCTCAAGGATCAGCTGGTCCAAACTTTCTTGGCTAAAGCAGGGTCTAGACAAGATAAGCCAGGCCCCTGTCCAGCCTAATCTTAAAAATATTCCAAGGTTGGGAAAGCGTTCAGTGACGGCATCGCTTCCCTCCTCCTGCCTGCTTTTCATGAGGCAGGTTTTAGACATCAAAGGAATTAAAGCTCGGAGCAGAGGGACTGCAGACAGATAAAACAAGCACGCTGGGATGCAAAGCATCGGCAAGTGGCCTGGGCAGAGCTGATAAGCCCAGCCTATCCCAGAGCCAGCCCCGCCACAGGCCAGACTTTAGTGCTAGGGCCTGAATAATAGGCCCTGAAACAAAGCTGACCTCTAGATGAACCTCACAACTAAACGTTATCTATTGTTAGTACCTGCTAGTTAGTAAAATCTGTATCACCATTAGTGTTAATTATTAGTATCTGCTCATGATGTAGCTTAGACAAAACATAATCAGCAGCGAGGATGAAATGCTGGGAGAATGTATCCAACTGCCCTTGCTCAGCCTCCTTCAAGGCGAGACCCCAAGTGTTTGGCCTTGTTAGAAACTCCCTCGGTTCTCCCCCCCGAGCCCCGGCCGGGCTTTGGGTGGAATCCAAGAGGAGAATGAAACCAGATGTCTCTGCTCAGCACAAAGGGGCAGGTATCCTGCCTCGTGAGGTTTGGGGCAGGAGGCCGGACCCGCTCGCTCCGACTTCGGACGCCTCAGCTACGGGTGGACGCCTCGCGTGGGACTTCCCATTGCAGGGAGAGGGACTGCACAGCCTCGCTGAGCCGGGGCTGCCAGCGCCTGCGGGTCTGGACACCTGAGGGGCTTTCTTAATCACTGTTCTCCCCGTCGGGTAGCAATGATTGGGTGCATTGCCTTGCTTAACTGTATGTAGTAATAATTAAGTGTACTGTTCTGTATTTTTCTTACTGCTAATTTTCTGTAGTACTTAGTTACATCCTTTAATTATTAACAGCAAAATCAGCCTACTCTTTTCACTCTGGTGTCTGAGTTTAACTGGCACCCTCGATCAGCAGAACACAGACTCACCCTCCAACACAGCAGCTCATGATGGGACCTGCTTGTGGTCACCCGAGGAGCTCACTCACAAAAACCTGCCTGATGGGGAGCCCACACTCGAATCAACCCTTGGGGAGCCCACACTCAAGTCAACCCTTGGCTACCTGAGCTCCAGTCAGCTCATCCAGAGCTGCAGGTCTGTGCTGGCACCAGGATGGAGCAGGCAGCCAGTCCCCCCACCCTACTGTCGAGTCCTGACCCCGTTCCATCACTGTGCCAGGAGTGGGGGGGAAAAATCATTCCCCTGCAGATGTGTAACACGGAGCAACACTTGCTGTTGATGGCAGGCTTCAGCAAACAGCCTGCCAACTCTCTCTGCAACCAGGAGCTCTCCCTGTGTTTCAGAGCATTAAATATCCATGAATGTGGGTCACCGCCGCTTCCGCTACAGTTCGAGGTATCAGCTGCAGAAAGGACGCACAGATGGTGAGCACAGGAGTGGGGAAGATGAACCCTCAAGGGCCTGAGGCAGGGATGCAGTTAGAGGAGGATCAGCCTCTGGAGTGGGAATGGAGGGATCAGAGCAGGGACTTCGGGGAGGAACTACAGGGGGAGGAAGAAAAGGCAGAAGCAAAAGTGCACCAACAGAAAACCTGTTACAATAACGCTGCGACAGCCAGAAGACTTTCCAACCACTGCCAGAGCTGTTTCAGACTTCGAAAAGAAGGCTGAAGTACCTGAGGGGAAGGATCAGACCCAGCACAGGCCGTTTTGCAAGCCTGTTCTCGGTGCCAAAAGAGAACAGAAGAGACCAGGACGAGTATTGCATCACAACCCAGGGAGGGGGGCAGGGGAGGAGGCAGCAGTCGCTCGCCATCCCCAGGCTCACTTCAACCTCCACCCCGTGCCCTCCCGAGGGCATTCAGACCCTGCAGAGCGCCCCAAAGCCCCTCTCCTGCAGGGTCAGCGCAGTGGATTGGCCCCACCGAGGCCACAAGCCTCCAGGAAGGTGCAGCTGCTTGCAAGATCGCAGCCCCAGTCTCCTCTCCAGAGGACCACAAGGCCACAGCAGAACTGGGCCGAGCCCAGGGAAGAGCTGGGTTTGATGCCAACCCACCAACCAGGAGAACACACGAGTCGGTGCAAGAAAAGAGAATTCATTACAATCCCAAGAAAAAGAACTCAAGTTGAACTTTTAAGTAGACCTATCAAAGGAAAACACAAGCCCACGCACATCGGGAGATGATTACAGATGAAGCACTGCAGGGAAGGAGGGGGAAGATACCTTCAAGTTTCGACAGAACCTGTGTGAAAGGCACAGATAAAACATCTTTTTCCCAAAGCAAGTAACCCTCTATAGCGCACAACACTCTGCCTCTCTCTATCCCTCATCCCACCTCTCCACAAAGAGGAAATTCACAATTAACAGGAAAAAGCTGCATTACTTCACAAGCCCTGACATCCTGCTTTGTGCAAGACTTGAAGCACAGCAAGTCAGGTCAAGCCCTAAGAACGTGGCCATTTTCTGAGCCAGCTACAGGAAGCGATACTTTAATTTCCACAACACTCTCCGCTTCTCCTCCAAACCGTCCCAACAGCCAAATACTTGCTGCTAATTAATGACTTCTGTGATGGAGATCTTGAAGCCAAGATTCAACACGCACCAATAAACACTGCAGTAAACTTTCAGTGCAATTAAGGAGCCCCAAGATGGGCTGACAAGCAGCCTACGCTATTTTTAAGTGACTGCAACCTGGCTCTCCTGTACACGCCACCCTCTGCGACAGGGCTAGCGAGGCTCCTCCAGCATGTGGAAAGGGGTTATACAGCCCCCCACACCCGCACGTTTATCAGTGTCACCCACCTTCCTCTCCACGTCCCTGTGGGTGTTCAGTCTGGGGCTGGCTCTGGGCTGACACTGCCAAGGGGGACGGGGGAGCGCAGCAGAGCCGGAGCGCTCGGCCAACTCTCGGGGGTGTACACGGGAGCCACAACCATCACAGCAGAGCCCCAGCAGAACAGCAAAGGAGAAAGGAGCGTGCAAAGATCGATCAGATAGCAAAAATATAGAGTAAATAACAGATTTTTTTTTTTTCTTTTTTTAAAGGGAACCTGAAGAGCAAAAGGCTGCTGCGCTCTGCTTCCTACTCTTCCATCGCACTCAGACCCATGAGAAAGGCACCTGGTTTTAGCAGATGTCCCTAACCACCAGCTGGGGACATCCATCTTCTGTTTCAGGTGGGGCAAAGGATGCAGAGGGATGCGGGCAGAGCAGAAGCTGCATCCTCCACCTGCACAGCAAGGGAAGAGCCAGAAGGGTTCCCGCTGCGGGACAGGACAAGGACTCCCCTGCCCTCACCCATCGTGCACGTGGGCTGCCCAGTTCACGTCCTCAGGGGTAGGGACTGCAGGAAAAACCCCCTCAAGCAGCAGTGTAGGGCCAAAGGCAGCTCCCCTCCCCAGAAGAAGGTCGTTTGCAGCAGCACAAGCATCACCCTGTGAGCATCAACCAAAACACCCAGAGAAGAGCAGCTCTGGCCCGACAGTCCTGCTGATGCAGCAGCTATTTGGAAGCCAAGCTGTGTGTCCCCGGGCAAGTCATCTTCTCACATCAAAATCCACAGAGGTTTGAAGTTCTTCCTAGGAAACCTCGCAGGACCCACCGCAGACTGAAGTAGGAGTAGGTTCCTGACCACAAAGGGCTTCATCACTGCCACTGTGTGGCTAAAAACATGGTTCAGCACTGAATCAAAACATGGTTCAGTATCTTTGATACAGAATCCCAGAATCATCTCAGTTGGAAAAGCCCTTGAAGCTCCTCCAGTCCAACCATGAACCTCACCCTGACCGTTCCCAACTCCACCAGATCCCTCAGCGCTGGCTCAGCCCGACTCTTCAACCCCTCCAGGGATGGGGACTCCCCCCCTGCCCTGGGCAGCCCATTCCAACACCCAACAGCCCCTTCTGCAAAGAAATCCTTCCTCAGAGCCAGTCTGACCCTGCCCTGGTGCAGCTTGAGGCCATTCCCTCTTGGCCTGGTGCTTGTTCCTTGGCTCAAGACTCCTCCCCCCTCTCTGCACCCTCCTGTCAGGGAGTTGTAGAGGGCAATGAGGTCTCCCCTCAGCCTCCTCTTCTCTGCAGAGCAAAGGCCACCGCTCAGAAACCAGACCTGCAGCAGCAGCAAACCACCCACCAAGCTGCCAGAAGCGATCTCAGGATTGTTCAAGACAAAGAGATGTCAACACACAGACTAGATCCTGGGAGCGGAACCAGCTCATCACTCATCAAAATTTTACACGGCACATCAGAAGTGTCTCTAGAAAGCAAGATAAATCCCTTCCCCTCATCGCCTTGCTTCACACGGAGCCAAAGCTCAGCCAAGGCTCGTGAGCCAGGTCGTTTCCAGTTAACCTATAAACGCTGCTGCTGGCTCCCCCAACCGCGGCAGCCGGGCAGGTTTCAGACCACAAGAGCTGCAAGGGACACATGAAGCCAGGCAGAGGTTCAAAACCCTGAATTGAACTGCAGAACAGGAGAAGGAAGGAGAAGAGCACCTCTAACTTTTACAGCCACTCATCTTACAGTTCATGGAGTCTAAGAGGACTTTGGGACTTCCTGGCAGCATCCTCCACAGCGCAGCGGAGTGGCACCTTGGGAAGCTGCACGCTGCTTAAAGGCACAGGCACACACAGAGTCTCAGAGCAATTAAAAGAGCCCTGGGGGAAGGAGTTAAGTGATTCAAAAACAGGGCTCGAAGAGCTCACACCCTCCATGCAAAGGACCCGGCAGGAAGAGGCAATCGGTTTGGTTCATCTGGAGGTGAGGAAGACTGGCTTTTTAATTAATCCCCATGGCCTCCAGCCTCAAATCCAGATCTTTAGCATCAAAAAGCTTTCCTTTCTGCTGCTCTCCTACCACTTTTGTTGTCATTCCACTGGTCTGAACTGCCACTGGCACACGCTGGTGCATCTGCTCAGCAGAGCAAACCCTGCGGAGATCTCTTCAGGGCTCGGATTTCCAGAGCAGCCTATAAAAGCCCAGGGAGAGCTTCCAGCCATCTGCTTCCCGCAGCCCAACATCTGTAGCCCTGCAATCCTCTGAAGTCGGAAGGCAAGAGGATTTCTTGAGGCTGGATGAGGGGAAGAGCACCCTCTTCTTCAGGGCAGAGCGGACCACGTGGGACCGGCTTATGGGCCCTACAGAAACCGTTCAATCCACAGCCAAAGCACGATACACGCACAGCTCGTGGATCTGCAACGCCTGGCAGGTCAGCTGCTGGTGCTAGCTCGGGTTTGGGACATATCCAGCAATTCCCACCAGGAGGAAGGGTGTAGAAAAGGGAGAAGAGCACCCATACTTTCCACAATAAAAAGAAATCCTTTACGCTAGATGCCCAGCCCTTTGGTGCATTCAGCACACCAGGTCTGACCTGACACTGCGAGACAACCGTCCTCAATACGCTGCTGCAAACCCTGCAGTGAGCCTGCCCAGGAGATCCCTGCACACGAAGAAGCCAGGGACCCCCATGGCAGAGCATGTCCAGGCCCCTGCTGTGCTCCACAGACCCCTCAGCCGCAGGATAAACTCAGCCCAGCTCATTGTCCCACTCGGTGTCAGTGACCGGGTCACCTGCACGTCCTTGCCTTTATCTAGGAGCACAGCAAGAAGCTCTTGTGAACATCCTTTCCATCTGACACTGGAAATGAGGAATAGAGTAGTTTTCCTCTAAGAAAATCCTGTAATAGCTTGAATGTTTGAAATGTGGGAAATATCTTCTATGGACGGGGTCTGCTGCATGTGGATCACAGGCCTATTTGATGCTACATCACCTGGGGTTCCCAGCACCTAAAAGGGATTTAAGATTATCTGTACTATTCTGTCCTTCTAGCCTTAGCTTTAATAAACAGCATTTTAAACAGCACCTTACAAGCCCGAATGCCTTTCTTATTAGGACAACAGACCAGCACCTCCTGGTGCAAAATCCGGGTTGACCCAGTGCTGAAGACTCTGGTGGAGCTGAGAATGGTCAGTGTGAGGTTAATGCTTGGACTGGAGGATCTTCAAGGGCTTTTTCCAACCGAGATGATTCTGTGAATCTCTGCTATGTATGAACCCACCACGGGGCTTGCCCGCCCTCAACCACACAGCTCTACACAGCACAAGATGCCTTCCCCACCCTCAGGAACAAGCCGTCGGAGAAGAAAGAGCCCACATCACCCTTCGCTGCTGCTCTGGGCAGCTCCACGCCGAATGCCTTGGCAGGAGAGTGATGCTGGGACCTGCTGAGGTACCTCCCTCCACAGCGGGAGCACGGAACCAGCCCACAGCAGATCGTCGGCCAAACCCACAGCGAAGCGCGGGTCGCCGCTGAGAGAAGCTGGGATGAGCAGCGAGTCGAGATGGTTTTTCTAGTGCTTGAGCATTCCTGGCTGCTGCCAAGCTTCAGCCCAGCAGGAATGAGGCAAAAGGACTTCATTTTACTGCCCACGCTGGTAAGGAGACAAAGACCCTCTTCACAAGAGGCCCTGGTGAGCACACTGCTGCCCGCCCCCCCGTGCTGCTGCTGGGGGTGTGTTACCCGGGGCTGCCACCAACACCTCCTGCTCAGAAGCGAGGACACAGAAACAGAAGGATTTTAGGGCGCAGTAGTTTTGCTCTAAAAGGCACTTCCCAAGCCCTAATTCACCTTCCTCTTACTGAAATCACAGCTGCTCCCAAAGCTTCTGGGGCGAGACACCAGCCTGTCCCACCTTTGGACCCAACCATGCCACGTGGCAGCGCCTTCCCTCTCACGTCCCTCCCACGCCACACATGAGGAGAGGCACTTCCCACGTCCTCCTTCGCTGGCATTTCCACCAAACCATTACTCCTGAGGGTAAGAGGTACCGCTAAGGAAAGCCCGAGGTCCGGAGGGCATCACAACAGAAGCTCGTACCTGCACTTCCAACCAGCTCACAGGGTGAGGAAAACACACAAGCAGAGACCACTCACACATGTGCCCAGAGCCTCATACACAGCATCTGTCGCTCAAGAAGTTTCCCTGCTCCTACGTGAGCTGGATGAAGGAGCCATAGAGCGACCACACCGCTGGCTCTAAGACGTGCCCCAGGAAGGGCCATCAGTGACTCCTTTGCACCAGAAGACACCAGCACAGTGCAGGACTCCACAGGGTAGAGCTGAATAAAGCAGAATCACGAGCAGCTCAGAGAACATCAGGCAAGGAAAGGCTACAGGAAACACAGGGCACGTGACTGGAATAGAGAAAGACAGTGACAAAGCATGGAGGCTGTCTGTAACTAACAGGACATGTGAAGTTGTAGCTATCTGCCCTCACTTGCAGCCAGTCTCACTTTCCACAGCTGCTTTCGGCACCATGGCAGCCGTGAGCACAGCCCCCCCCGACCCACTGAAACGAGCCACGAGAGTCACAATGCGACGTGCAGCTCGTGGAGAAGCACAAGCAGAAGCAACATGAGTGCTGTATGCGAGGCACGAAGCCATCCTTCCCCTCTCCGCCGCGCTGGCGAGGCTCCAGCTCGCACGTCGCATCCAGCTCTGGGCACCACGCTCGGGAAAGGCAGAGACAGCTCACACAAGGGAGAGTTGTTTGGGTTGCTCTGTGAAAACATGACTCGAAGCAGTCTGGAGCGAAGAGGGGGGTAGGTCTTTCTCCTAGAGAAAGCAAAGTAGGAGCAGACACCTCTGCGAATGTTTCAGACAGACCCATTTTTCCTCCCTCCCTGTAAATTTAGAGAAGGAGGTTGCCCCGCAGCCTGCCAGAAAGCGATTTGCAGGCAGGTTTTTAAGCAGATCATAACCTCTGGCATCCAACTGCAAGGTTTACACTCCAAAACAGCAGTGCCTGGCCGCATCTTTCTTGGCAGGGGATGTTCAAGACTTCACAGTAACAGCGTGGCTGGTTTTGGCAGAGGACATTCAATACCCAACAACAGCAGAGCGTCTGGTTTGCTTTTTCTTCGGAAGGTCGACATGCGCATCCTGCTCCACAGCCTCAAAACAAGAGCTTTATTTTTGATATCGTGACCTCCGCCCTGCCAGAAGCATCAATCATCTACACTAGGCTGGAGGAAGAGCTGGAGCAGACACACCGAGGATTTATCCGGCTCTCCGACCGCCGCGTACAGCAGCTCCTCGGGGGAAGCCCCGGCACACCACCGCCGCGCAGGGCTGGGATACAGCACCTACAAAGGATGTATTTGTTCCGGCAGAGAAACCCTGCTGCCTGCCCATTTT
The DNA here is from genome assembly GCA_010365825.1 of Otus sunia. Lineage (NCBI taxonomy): Eukaryota > Metazoa > Chordata > Aves > Strigiformes > Strigidae > Otus > Otus sunia. Next base: position 41,350 of record ML997786.1, read on the forward strand.
AGGTCAGCTTCACTTAAATTGTCTCCACAGGCACATAAACTGCACCCAAATGACAGTCTCCTACTGGAGGAGTGTTAGAGGTACCATTAAAAACCCACCGCTAACGCTGTGCTTTTTGCTGCACGGCTTCCTCCGGCCGAGGAGCTCTTCAGTGTCCCTCCAAGAGCAGCTAAAGGACGGTTCCCTCCGCACCCCGACACGCCAGCCTGCGACAGAAGGAGTGTACACCTCCCTCTCCCCCAGCCAGGAGAAATGTGCACACCGCAAAGCAAAAACCATCTGGCCTCTTGCCTCGCCGCTTCCCATATGTGCTCCTGGCAGCAGCGGGGGGAGTGAAGCAGCCAGGGCTGGAGAAAGCTGTGGATCATCTTGCATGAAGCTCTTCTGCTCCTGCTCTATCAGCTCCAGGGACACGAGCTCCTCTCTGAGGACACGTTGCTTCCCTCGGACACATGTTGCCTCCTCCACATCCCCCCCCGAATCGGCTCGCTCTCCTCCAAATCTAGCACGTGCAGGCTGGAGACCTTCTGCCAGGCCCAGCTTAGCAGTTGAGGCAGAGCCAAAGGCTGCAGAGCCTCTTGCAGCTGGAACTGGAGAGCCTTGGGTTCTGACCATGCCCTTTTTTGGCTGGTCCCACCAAAAAGTAACCACTCATCCTAGCTGCCTTCCAGCTACACCGGCTTCGGGTACATACTCAAGCGACGCAACGTGAGCCACCTTCTCAGGTGACCTGCTGTGCTGCTGCCACACACTGACCTCTTACACCACGGTTAAAAACACAGGTCTACTTTGGGGACAAGGCGGAGAAAGGAGCTTGGCAGCGGCTAACTTACGAGGAGCGGCTGAGGGAACTGGGGGGGTTTAGTCTGGAGAAGAGGAGGCTGAGGGGAGACCTCCTGGCCCTCTGCAACTGCCTGCCAGGAGGGTGCAGAGAGGGGGGAGGAGT
>ML997786.1:49370-60810 GCA_010365825.1 Otus sunia
TGTAGCTTAGACAAAACATAATCAGCAGCGAGGATGAAATGCTGGGAGAATGTATCCAACTGCCCTTGCTCAGCCTCCTTCAAGGCGAGACCCCAAGTGTTTGGCCTTGTTAGAAACTCCCTCGGTTCTCCCCCCCGAGCCCCGGCCGGGCTTTGGGTGGAATCCAACAGGAGGATGAAACCAGATGTCTCTGCTCAGAACAAAGGGGCAGGTATCCTGCCTCGTGAGGTTTGGGGCAGGAGGCCGGACCCGCTCGCTCCGACTTCGGACGCCTCAGCTACGGGTGGACGCCTCGCGTGGGACTTCCCATTGCAGGGAGAGGGACTGCACAGCCTCGCTGAGCCGGGGCTGCCAGCGCCTGCGGGTCTGGACACCTGAGGGGCTTTCTTAATCACTGTTCTCCCCGTCGGGTAGCAATGATTGGGTGCATTGCCTTGCTTGGTCTTATTTTCTATAATTAACTGTATGCAGTAATAATTAAGTGCACTATTCTGTATTTTTCTTACTGCTTATTTTCCATATTACTTGTTTATATCCTTTAACTATTAACAGTAAAACCAGCCTGCTCTTTTCCCTCTGGTGTCTGAGTTTAACTGGTGCCCTCGATCAGCAGAACAGCCAGAATAAACCTTCTCACCCCTTCACTCCTCAGTTAGTGCGACTGACCCCACCGCTGCCTCCCTTGTCATTTGTCAGTCAGATTTGTTTAACTGGGTGTTCTTGTTTAGGGCTTCCTCCCTCTATTATTATCCTTTGAGACACTGAAGAAGGTCCTTGACCAGACCCGTGAGAGGAGCAGACACTCTCCTTCCACACACCCTTCCGCAGACCATCGCCCGCTCGCCACCCACCCATCTTCACAGCACAAACGCTGAAGTCACACACACTGTGGCTCACCCAAAAATAAAGGATACAGGGACCAGTCCAGTCCAAGCCAACTAGTTTATTAGCAAAAGCTACAAGGGATTATATGGAATTACCACTTTAGCCAACTCTCCAGCAGGACTTGATCCATGGACTTCCAGCAGCGGTGCAGGAACTGCACAGCAAAACCCACCAACCACCTCGGTGGTGCAGCCCCAGCCGGTGACACGTTCTCCAGCCCATGGCTCCGTTGCCTCCAGACTGTCTTGACAGCACAAACCCTGACGTCGCACCCTGCCGACGGCTGCTGAGGGAGCTGCAGAGAGAAGGAATTCTCCACCCTGGTCATACAAAGGCTTTTGCTTGCCAGCTGAGCAAACGGCGAGAGCCGTCGCTATTGTGGCTAAGAGCTGGAGGAAAGTTCACCAGGCCCATTCCTGAGTAGGAATGGCTCACCCTAACGTAGGAAGGTGTAAACACTGAATTAAACCACTGCCTAAACCCCACCAGCTGCCGTGGTAACTGCTTTAATGACATTGGAGACAGAACAGCTACCGCTAAAGCACCATAATCCTGAAAAGCCAAGCAGCACAGCTTGCAGCCAACGTGGAGCTGCTCTCAGATCCCTCAGCCCTTTCTTGAAGCGTAACAAGAACTTGCCACAGGAAAACTATTGTTTTGCCAGTGTCACTTATTTTCTCATAGCAGCTGATAAAATCCGTACTTCCTAGCGCTGCCCTTGCTCTTCATCTGGCGCTTGGTCTTAATCTTGGCCATGTGACTGCTCGCTGCAGGAGTGTTTTTCTTTTTTGCTCTAAAACAAAGCAAAGGTCAATGCTTATGGCAAGAAGAGAAGAGGGTTCTGACGTTATCATGAAGCAAGGGAATTTCTGAGCAATGGCAGGAGTAGCACACCTTATTTCACACAACTTTGAGCAATTAGCTATCATTCCTTCATGTGGCTTGAGGTCGTAGTCACTATAACAAGACCTTGCAGAATGACTTGTGCTATGTTCTGAAACACAAAGCAGCTGCAGTTCTTCCTTCCTATCGACTTGGCCTAAAGAGCCTGCAGTTCGTCAAGCGCTACCTGCTTTGCAATTTTGTCCCACGAGGAAGGGATTTCTCCTTTGTCATGAAATCTTCCATTGTACCATCTTTCTATCTCCGTCTTGAAATGAGACACAAACCATTTCCAGTATGCTTGCATGGATGGCTCAGGAGGAATGTTCCAAGTGCAATAAGGATGCCCTGCATCCTGGTATCTCTTGTAGGGGATCCATGCATCACCAACACGGAATGAACAGTCGCTTGTAACGCTACTAGAACAAATATCAATGACCAGATGGTCTGTTCTGTACCACTTTCGTCCCACCAGAGCTTCTGGGCGATGGAAGACAAGCTGATGCTTTCCATCATGTTCGGGCATGATGCTTGTGCAAACAGCCCCACAAAAGGGACACTGCTCCCAGCACCCTGCAAACTGTTCAGCCAGGATGGTGTGAGGCTGCTTTTCGAATCTGCTCATATCAGCAGTAGCAAACTCTCTCCTGATACTATCCTTCAGGGGAGCCAGGGCCTTTGTCATAGCATCATTCAGGAACTCTATGTCTGTTACCTCCTGATGCTCAATGGCCTTCAGCTCATCTCTGGGCAAGTTTAGCACCTCTTTAAGAGCACCGCAAAATTCATTCAGCCAAAGAGAGATTTTGTCATTTCTGTCTTTTCTGTCTCTGACAATGTTGGTTGATGCAAAAACAGCTGACTGGATGCTTTCATAGAGGAGAGTGAGGGAGTCTTCTAAAAACTTCTCCAGCCTCCTGTTCTCATCTAAACAGTACATCCTCACACGTCTCTCAATGTAACTCCAGAAAAACCTTTTTGGGTGACTAAGGTACTCCTTGAAATTCTCAAAGTTTTCTTCTTTCGCCAGATCTTTCAGTATGCAAACTTCCAGAGCGTATCTATTGCTCTTGAAACCTGTTTCATTATTCTTCATGTCTCGAGCTATGGCAAGAGCTGTCTTCTTATAGACCGCCTGCTGAAGAGCTGGGGCAATCTTGTCACACAGGAAAACAGCAAATGTTGTGATAGAAGTGGCTCCTTGGCAGGAAATCTGGAAACATTTAAAGAAATCTTCCTTCTTGCTCTCCAGGTAGACAACTGGATCATTTGCTTTTCTGAAGGCTATATGCATGGCTTTAAACCTTTCTGCTGCCACGCTGCACAGATGCAGTGATAAATCTATTCTGTAATCTTTATTAAAACTATATTTTGCACTGCTAGGGACAGAGTTCATACCTTTTTGTACTTCATTTAGTATTTCATGGATAAAGCTTCGATTGTAATCCCGTTTCTCCTCTTCTTTCTTATCAATGTTCGCCCTCACACACTCTATGATGTTATCTGTAATGCGGTGCATGTTGTTCACATCGACAGTATCAAAATCCACAGTCCAGATGACCCAACGTTTTCTCTTAGTGATATGTCTCTTCAAGTCAAGAGAAAATACTCCATGTTTGGGAAATTCCTCTATTCGTGCTTGTAAGTTGGGCTCCTTAAAGCGTTCTAGAAGGACATCTTCTATTTCCACATCAATATCAACCTTCTCCAGAGGGGAAGCAGCAGAGGAGACCTCAGTAATCCAGACTGCCCAGAGAGAAATAAAGTTGTCTCTCAGTTCTCTTTCACTTAGACGCTGGCCTTTCAGAGACAGAGCCAACTGCCTACTCTTTTTCAGGAGCTCGTTTTCATATTCTGACTTCCTTTCATCCAGTTTACACTGGCTCTTCTTTAGTTCAATCAGACTCTCACACTTCTTCCTGGTTTCCAGAAGAAGAGACTCTTTTAGTTCTTTCAGCTTCAGTTCCATGCTGCTTTTCCACTGGATCAGAATCTCGGAGTCTTTGTCTTCACTGAAATACTTTTCCATGGCTTTCATGATGTCATCGCTTGTCCCTTGCACTAGTTTTTCAAGGTATTCTGTGGTGACCTTCTGCAAGTCCCCATTCCGAACCTGATTGTCCAGTTTCATTTGTACGTCTAAGATGTGACTCCTCAGCTGCCAGGTCCACTGACTAAATGTGGTTTCCAGTTTCTTGTACGCAGCAATCTCCACTGAATTCTTGAAGCTGAAAATGAAGTTTTCGTTCAGCAAAGCGTTCCAGAGGTCGTTAATTCGAACTTTCAAGCTCGAGAGCCTCAAAATGCTGCCCTGCGACTCCTTCTTGGCAGCTTGGAGAATTTTGCTCTTTAATTCCTGGACGTTCTGGCTGTAGGTGGGGTTGGGTGGTGCCATTGGGGGGTTTCCTTCCCACAGGTGAGCAAAGTAATGAATGTGGGTGTTGACATCAAAGCGGATGACATCACTGAAGCAGGAGATGTCACAGAATTCCTGCTGGGCAGCTGTCACGGTCATTTCATCCAGCTTCTCCTGCAGACGTCTTTGTCCTTCCATGTTCTTTTCCTTGGCAGTTATTTCTCCCACGTTTTGGTGCACAAACAGGCAGCTTGGGGAAAGATGTACTTTTTTCATCCTCAGGAAAGCCTGCACAGCGATCTGAAGGACATCTTGCATTTCTGAAGGGTTTTCTCCAAAGATGTTGATCAGGGTGATGTTGCCAATGCCGATGACAAAGGTGGCCAGCTCATTGTCGTGATTAAGGGACTGTTTATTGACCATCTCTATGGCACGAAGCCCCTCTGTGTCAACAACTAGCATGTAATCAAAGTCTAAATCTTGCTGCAGCTTCTCGTCCACTTTAATGAGCTGCATAAACGCTCCCCGGGTGCACCTCCCTGCACTGACATTAAACTGGAGACCAAACATGGCATTCAACAGGGTTGACTTCCCTGTGCTCTGGATGCCAAGCACCGAGAGAACAAACACTCGCTTGTCCCCTAGCTTCTCAATTAGTCTGTCAAAGATGGCTCCAACCCATCGTAATGGAACGTAAGAAGCATCACCATCCATCAGCTCAACAGGGTACCCCGAAACCATCAGATCAGCTGCAATTTCGGGTAGTTTGACAAAGCATTTATCCTTTGAGTTCACTGATTCCAGAGCTTCATAAATCTGCCCTACCTCTCTCAGAATATGCTCGAGGCCAATGGACGAATCGTTGATTTCATTGGAGAGGGCATCTAAGTTTCTCAGCAGCCGAGATTTCACATCGGTTTGTTCGTTGCTTTTCTTTATTGCCAGGATTTCAGACCATAACTTGTGATATTCTCTCCTCAGTTCATCAAGGCGACCAGAGGACAAGTCATCCATAAAGACCTTCATCCACTGCAGGAAGTATTTCTTGGTATCTGCTGGCTGTGACTGGAGAAAGCTCAGGACTGATCTCATCAGCTGATTGAGGGGGAAGGCTTTGTCTAGTTGCTTTCTTCTTATTGCTGACTTCTCTGATTCGATTTGGCTCCGATGATGCTCTATGCTCTTGTTTCTCTTTTCCTGCAAGCGAGTGAGTTCTTTGTCCTTTTTGCACCACTGGTACCACAGATTTCCTTGAAGAGGCAGTAGCTGGGATTTGATCTCACACAATTTCTTTTTCTTCAGAAGCTTCACCAGTTCCTTTGCCTTTTCTTTGGCTATCACGCAGGCATCTCTATCTTCATCAACTTCAAATCCATGCTTCTGAGCTATGTTCAGGCAGGCATCAAGGCTGAACAGTGTCTTAGACCCTTCCAGGAGATCCCTGATTGTTTTTGTCAGCTCGCCCATTAATTCTGCTTCGTTTCTGTTCTTGATCCCTATTCTTATGTTTTGGCTGGATCGGCCAGCTGCAACATTCTCTTTTTCAGTGAAAAGACAAACCAAAGGCCTTTGTGACTGCCACAGCTGACGTAAAATTTCCATCCCTCTCTTGTCCCTCTGATCAGACTCGGTTACAAGAACCACATTCACGGCAGATATCTCCTGTAAGAACTGCAGCTGTTGCAGATGTTTCTGATCCCTTGCATCTCCGTGCAGGTTACAGAAGGCAACGCAGCAGTCAAAGTTGTCATCGTCACTGCCCCGGGGACAGTACCAGGAGATCTCCACAACGCCTTTCATCAGCAAACAGTCTTTGGTGCTGCCTTTGCAATGTCGGTGGAAAAACGTGTCATGCTTTTGTTTGCTCAGCAGAGCATTCAGGATGTGAGACTTGGAAGAGGAGGGAGAACTGCCGATCCGTATGAAGGACACGATGGGTGTCTTGGCCTGATAAATGAGTTGGTTTTTGTAACTGGTAATTTTGGCCTGCGTTCCCGAGTTCTCAGCCCCTTTCCAGCTCTTTTTTATTTGGCTGAAGGACCAGAGGGGGAACTCTATCTGTGAAGTGCACGGGTTTGGTACCAGGAGAGGTAGTGCAAATTGGCAGAAAGCAAGCTTTGTTGAAATGTACTGTCTCATGAAGTCATCGGCGCAATGAAAAATTGCCATCTGGAGGTCCATGGGGTGCACACAACTGTCCCTGGTTGCAGATTCAGGGGCTTCTTCCTCCAAATCAGCTAAAAAGTCATCAAAGGAATCTGAGGGTTCATGCTCTTGCTTTGGGGTTTCAGGCACGGGTGCGAGTCCTGGCTTGCTCTCATCCTTGCAAGTCAGGTACCTCACCCGATAGTCCACAGTTAAGAGCTTTTGCAAGAAGTAAAATGGAAGTTCACTCTCCTTGCTGGGCTGGCTGTCATGTAAAGATGTCTCGTATAAGATGTGGAAATCTTCTGTCCCCATTTTCCTTGGGTAGTGACTTTCTAGTCCAAGGCGCTTCAGTAAGTGGAGGAACTCTTGGTTTGCAGTGGCTTGATTTCCTTCAGATTTGCTGCTGTCTGGTTTGGATTTGGACTGATGGGAAGGCTCTGTTATTTGAAAAGTGTCTTCTATGTCTTTGATTATACTGTCTTTCTTCAGATCATCACATGTGTCACCCAAGTCCCCACTGATGAAGGAATCCAAGTCCCTTTCCAGCAGCTCCCAGTCTTTGAACGCACCGTGCTTTTTGAGGAGATTTTTTATCTCTGTGGACCATAAGTTTTCCATTTGATCTTCCATGAAAACTAGCCGCTTATTCTTCTGCTCAGGGGACATCTCTTTATATTTGGCCGTTACAGTTAGACCCGTCAGCAGCAGGAAGGCCTGGGCTCTGTAAGCATCTTGCTCCTTCAGACTCAGATACTCCTTATGTCTCGTTTGCATTTCATTTGCCATGAAGTTAATTTCTGGACATCCAAGGAGATACTGAAAAGTGCTGCTTTCCGCCCGGTACCCCGTGCTGGTTGTAATTAAGAGCACCAACAGTTCTATATCTTTCTGTTTCCTCTCCTGGAGAAATTGGAGTAAGGAATAAACAGCCAGGCTTGCCGTCAAGGTGGCTTTTATCTTTGCTTCGTGAATGGCTGATGCAGAGGTTTCTGGTGCGTAGGTGACTTCCTGGATGTAATCCTTCATTTGCAGCAGCGTCTTGGTGAGGTCTTCAAGCTCGGAAACATTGAGAGTTTCGGGAAGCACGTGGTCGGCGTCGAAGATCCATTGCATAATGAGGGAAGACCCGGGGAAGTCCTTAACAGAATAGACATGAGGATCCAGGAGGCACCTCAACAGAGACTTGATATAGGTGATGTTCTCTGGGGGTGACTGCTTGTAAAACAGAACAGTGTCCCGCAGGAACTCCTGCAGTGCTTTGCCCGAGAGGCACACGTTGATCCAGACGCTGTGGTTTTTGGTTTTTTCATTCAGATTCCGTTTGACATCTATCAGCGTGAGCAGTTGCCTTTCATCTGCTGTCACCTCCCAGGTCTTCACGTGCTCCATGAAAGCTCTGGCCTCTTCCACTGCACTGACCAGCTCCTCTCCAAACATGGTGCCGACACTGTGATTCGTTAGCGCTTCGTACGTGGCCCTGAGGCTGCTGCTCATCTGATAGATGGATTTAAAATCACTGCTGTGATTGAACAGGATTATATCCCACACTGGGATCAGCTGAAAGCCTCGGTCAATAACACACCAGGTGGTGTTATTAGCTACAAGCCCCGCTTTCCACTGCGGAAGAGAATCTGTCTCTGATGGGCCCCCTGTGTTGGCCACGTAGAGCTGAATCGCCGTGTGGACACTCCTTCCATCTTTTCTCTTGACAGAAGCCCATGAGCTGGATTTTGAAACGTCCACACCCGCTTCCACACTGGCACCGAAGCCGTTGTAGCTGGCCCCGACGTAGGAGCTGAGGGCTTCAGACGCTTCTCGCTTCAACTCTTCCCGCTGCTCAGCGCTGAATCCTTCCATAGTCGCCTTCCACCAGAATATCCCCCCAAAGTGGATGGGGCCCTGGTTTACGTGGGACCCAAATCTGCTGAAGAAGCTCTCGCACCTGCTCTTCAGCATGGGGGGCCTGTCTGCTTCCGGAGTGATGCTCAAAAGGTGCTCGATGTCTTGCAGCTCCCGCAGGGCCACATCCGAGAGGTGAAGCTGATGCTTTTGGAAGTAACAGGAGGCCAGAGGCATGTACTGGTACTTGGTGGTGCAGATGTAGCTCTGCTCACGGTGGGACTCATGGGTGTCCTCCGACCGCGAGGAGCTGCTGTAATCCACACTGGCTTCAGCGTTAAACCCCCAGAACCCAGCTTTGGCAGAAACGCTGATGCTGAACCCCAGCTGCTCCATGGACTTGGTGAAGGCAGCTTCCGCTGCAGAGGAGGAGAACTCCTTCCTCTCAAGCAGCGACCCTTGCTCCGGACCGGCAAGCCTGAATCCGTCGGGAACCCTGATGAGCTGGTCCCGCTTTGCCAGCACATCCGCAAAGCTGCTGGTTCTGTAAATGCCCTGCAGGGCCAGTCCCCCCGACGCCCGCCTCAGGACCTCCATGTCGGAGACGTTCTCACCCCTGCCCACCACCGACTCCTGCACCTCCAGCTGCTTCTGGATGCTCTCCAGCACATCCACCAGTGACCTCTCCGGTGGTGCCCAGTACTCTTTGGGAATCTCCATGGCTTGCCACAGAGCCTCCTCTTTCTCTCTTACAGTGTCCGTGCTGCGGCTGCTGCTGTTGTGCATTTCTTTCAGCTCCTTGAGGGCTAACTTGGCTGCTTCTTGCCTCTGCTTTGCCTTCTCCAAGCGCTCCTTCTGCAGCTCCTCAGAAGTTGCCTTCTTGTTTGTGAGTTCCAGGAGTTTTCGGAGCGCCCTCGTTTCCCAGGGGTACCGCACCTTGCACTCCAGCTTGAGGTAGTCTTCATAGCACAGATGTTTCAGGGCTTCTCTGGACTTGACTCCCAGTATCCCTGACAGATTGGGGAGCCAGTACTCACAGTCTAGTCCTTCTTTCTCACATGCTTCTGACAGTAGTTTTTTAGCAAGGTGTGACTTCTCATCATCCTCTAGGATGTCCTCCTGGAAATCCATGGCTGTGGAAGAAGAAAACAGACTTTCTTTAACGTATGTTGGAAGAGTCTGCAGCCTCTTATAAAGAGGGGTCTCCAGCACAGAATCCCAGAATCATATGGGTTGGAAAAGCCCTTGAAAATCATCCAGTCCAACCATGAACCTCACCCTGACCGTTCCCAACTCCACCAGATCCCTCAGCGCTGGCTCAGCCCGACTCTTCAACCCCTCCAGGGATGGGGACTCCCCCCCTGCCCTGGGCAGCCCATTCCAACGCCCAACAGCCCCTTCTGCAAAGAAATCCTTCCTCAGAGCCAGTCTGACCCTGCCCTGGCGCAGCTTGAGGCCATTCCCTCTTGGCCTGGCGCTGGCTCCTTGGCTCAAGAGACTCCTCCCCCCTCTCTGCACCCTCCTGTCAGGGAGTTGCAGAGGGCCAGGAGGTCTCCCCTCAGCCTCCTCTTCTCCAGACTAAACCCCCCCAGTTCCCTCAGCCGCTCCCCATCAGACCTGGGCTCCAGACCCTGCACCAGCTCCGTTGCCCTTCTCTGGACACGCTCGAGTCATTCAAGGGCCTTTTTGGAGTGAGGGGCCCAAAACTGACCCCACTCCTCGAGGGGCGGCCTCACCAGTGTCGAGCCCAGGGGTCAGATCCCTTCCCTGTCCCTGCTGGCCACACTATTGCTGATACAAGCCAGGATGCCATTGGCCTTCTTGGCCACCTGGGCACACTGCTGGCTCCTGTTCATCTGGCTGGCAATCCACCCCCCCAGGTCCCTCTCTGACTGGCAGCTCTCCAGCCACTCCTCCCCAAGCCTGTAGCCCTGCTGGGGGTTGTTGTGGCCCAAGGGCAGCACCCGGCATTTGGCCTTAGTGAAACTCATACACTCACCCCAACTACCCAGCACCAGGCACACGGGCTGGGACCTGTGGTCCCTCTCCAGCTGCTGGTGTGCAGCCCCTCATTCTCACCCGCTCTCCCCAGGAGCTGATTCTCAGGATGTGGATGGGAAAAATCCAAGTTGTCCCTGTCCAGCGCTGTGCCTGGAGCATCCTGTTGGCCCATCGTTAGTGACTGGAGACTTTGGGTCTTTGGCTTTGTCTCCAGGAGCCCCTCTCTACCCAGTTTGTGTCCCTGTGTGGGTTTTTTTATTTTTTCCCCCTTCACTTACTATCCCATATGTGTTGGAAAACTCCTTGACTACTAACCTTCATGGAGCTGACACTCTCACTGTCCATGTGGCTTTACACCTTTTTTTTTTTTCTTATACTGTCATACAAACCTGATAATTGTCTCTGTCTCAGTTCAGTTGGCTACTGAAGAGATTTATTCAGTGCACAAAGCCTTCCTGTGTATCCATCTTTCATCCCACTGACACAAGACTCTTCCTGTGAGAGCCGAGAAACCAGGCCTGCGAGAAACTAGGGGGGAGATGGGCAGGGGGAGAAGCCGTGACTTGGGGAGAGATAGCTCAGGACTTAATAAATTACAGCCAGAGAATGGGCCTTACCAGGGGAACGGCTAAACCTAAGCCCTCGGTACGCAGAGTGGAACAGCAGGAAAATCCGTCTCCTTCCCTTCTGCAAGTATTAAGAACAAAGAGAAACCTCTTGTGGACTGAGGGAGTTGGACAGGGGATTCCCCGAGAGTTGATGGATGGTATGCCTAACACAGTTTTAGAAAAGCTCATTTGAGCCTGGAAAGACAAAAGAAAGCTGCCCTCCCTCAACCGAGCGGACCTTTCGGGCAAAGGGAGGGACAGAACTGAAAACTAACGAGATGGTGGTTATTGCTTCTCAAACACCAACTGCCCCTGAAGAGGACTTGATTGATTTAGGGTCGGGAAACTGGACGTGCCATCCCCAGTAAGTGAGCTGGGGGATGGTGGGTGAGTCCATTTAAGGCAGCTCACAGAGAATACTAAAGGAGACTTGTTGATTACCTTTCCGCTCGAGCCCTTTAAAACTCCAGTTACATTTCTAGTAGATATGGGTGCTCAGATCTCAGCACTCCAAGCTGATGTTGCCCAGCGGAATGGCATAATTGCTGACAAAAAGCAGATCTGGGTTACAGATGTTTCTGGGGACTCTAAGCCACAGCTGACTGCTCAGGTGAAATGCTGGTTACCTGGGAATGAATCTGCAACAGAGGCTGTTATGATCCTGGGAAATTTCCCCACAAATATCCTGGGACTTGATCTATTGAAGGGACAAGCCTGGGTG
>ML997786.1:61473-79770 GCA_010365825.1 Otus sunia
AGGCCCTAAAACCCCTCGAACCAGGATGGCCACAACGGGTGCCAAACACAGTAATGAAGATAAACAGCCGGTGAGGAATTAATGGGTGCCCACAACTTACTGCATTCCATCCTAGGTCTCTGTCACAGAATCACAGAATCATCTAGGTTGGAAAGTACCTTGAAGATCATCCAGTCCAACCGTTAACCCAGCATTGACAGTTCCCAACTACGCCAGATCCCTCAGCTCTATGTCGACCCTACTCTTAAACCCCTCCAGGGATGGGGACTCCACCACCTCCCTGGGCAGCCTGTCCATACTCGCCAGGAAAGAAGAGACTAAAGACCCTGCAAACCTGCTCCATTCCCCTGGGCAACCTGTTCTGGTAGACTTGCCCACCGTGGGGCAAGTACCCCTAACCCTAAACACTCCCATAAATATTTGTTCATGGGTGGCAACTGATGCCCATGGGAAAGAATATCATATCAATACCAGGTGGATTGTCCCTTCTTTCTAACCATCATTGTTTTGTTATGTATATATTTGTTTTACAGGGCATTGATCCTGGGTGACAAGAGACCTATGTTACTTTTAGTGCTTTCAATAGTTATAGGCATTATCGACTAGTTAACTATTTGTAATCTGCTTACATTGTTATATAATTTGTGGAATCATACCTGCTACAATCAACAATCCAGGAAATTTCACAGGTACATTTAATGAGTCCATTTATTGGAAGGCTAACCTGGAGTTGTGCCTTAAGTTACCTGATTGGGAATCACCTCCAAAATTAAGGAAGCCTCTCAGGTGACTGCACACTGGTGCTCGCAAATACCAGACAGATTACAGTGCTCACTCATATAGCTGGATGTGGTCCTTACAACACCACATCCACCAACAGCAAGATGAAGCAATCAAAGACTAGCTGGAGGGGTCTGATCCCACAAATTAAGCATTAATGAATTGAACCTGAATATTAAATTGTATTCCCATTTAAATCCTTATAGACCTGCTAATGTGATTGTGTAACCTCAAATAGCTTTAGAAAATTTAACTTAGCCATTATATGTACTAACAAGGTATGCCTTTAAGGAATTAAAGGTGCAGACCCAACAAGCATCTAAGATGGTGTTGCAGAATCCAGCTAGCATTGCTGCAGGAGCATGGACTGGGCAGTGTGCTGAATCTAACCGAGGGAGAACGCTGCATCCCCATCCACAATGCCACCACCTCTATCGAGGAGACCCGTGCCACGATGAAGAAGGTCACCAACAGGAACAGAGAACTTTTTCAACCAATGGACTGGTTTGATGGATGGAACCCTGGGTCGTGGGTCACATCACTGGGATCCTCAGGACTCACGGGGTGGGGAAGATGGCTTGTCAATATTAGTATTGTGATATTATGCAAATTTTTGCTTTTAATAGTAAGCCTTGCAGCAGTTAGATATATGCTTTCTCATCTTCTGTCTTCTTTTTCCCTATAACTCTTTGGGATCACAATGGTCAAAGAAGAACTTGGAGTGTTTGAGTCACAGGGTGGGATGTGAGAGATGAGAAACCAGGCCTGCGAGAAACTAAGAAAAACAGCCTGGGAAAGCAAAAGTTGAGGCTGATCAAAGAAATGCCTCAAACACTCAGAAGACAAAACTATGAGTCACAGGGTGGATGGTGGGGAGGTTGAAGCTGATCAGGCTGCCCCAATAACACAAGATGCAGCTGGAGGGGGGAGCCCTGTGGAGACAGGACAGTTCTGCTCTGGGGCACCTGGACAGATTTCAAGGGGCATCTGTCCGGTGAATGGCCTTTGCTTCATTATCCACAAAATGTGTATTAAAGTGAACACCCTGGATATGCTAACAAAGACTAACAAGATCATGCTCATTACATCATCCCATAAAACACCTGACCCCTCCCCGTACATGGGATACAGAGGTGTGTGAGTCAACCTAGGGGATGGACCCAAGGAAAGTGGGTATAAATCAAGGGGGGGAAAGAAAGGGGGTGTCCCAGGGAGATAGCAGTGAAGCAAAGCAGATGGATGCAAGTGAAAAAGACGAGTCCCTCCTGGAACCCTCACTGGTGGGATCAGTGCAGAAACCCAGACCCATTCCCTCTATCTCCCTCTTTTCCCGTTCCCATTAAGAAATGCAAGGCATATTTTATTGCTTGCCACAACGTGCTATATACTTAGCTAATTATCATGTGTTCAATTAGTACATTGTGAGTAGTTAATAAATGTTTGGACTGGGAGACTTGTTGTCTGCTCCATTGGGGATTTGCGAATCTGAGCCACTTCTCTCCCTCCTCTGAGCGGGACATGACACTTACCAACACAGGTATTGATCCGAGGTGCTTGTGACTGGGCACTTGGACCCTTCCAGAGCCTTTAGTGTCAGCTTTTCCTTTGAAGTCAGTGAAGGTTTAGGCAATATGCTCAATGGATGTGGAGCAGATGCTCCTTTCGGTCAGGTGCTTGACACTCCAGAGGACACGGGCCGCCGAGGTCCCCGGCTCAGCTGGGACAGCACACCATCACACAGCAGGCCTGGTAGACAAGGCCGGGGTGTCCAGGAGAAGATGGGCACCATCTCAAGAATTCAGGAGGAAAAACACTGGCAAGGAAAGGCCCAAAATCCTAAAGGAGAAGACCAGGCAGTCAGGAGATGGCAATGCATCAACAGGGAGGATTCATTCCAGGGAGCAGTGGGGGCCATCCCTTCCCACCAGCGATGATGGCCCAGCCAGGGGGGACTCAGTGGGGCCTTCCCGGGGTGGTGACCAGACTGGGCCCTAAACCCACATACCCATCACGTACGTGAGCCCAGGGACAGTTTGCAAAGCCAAGTATCTCCTGCTTTAAGGGTCTCTTCTGCACACAGCAGAAGGTGCCCAGAACGTCCCTCAGGACAGGACTGTCATGCCTGTGCACCATAACAACCCCACGGCGGGGAAGACCAAGCCTGGCCGTGAAGTCAAAGCTCAGTCCAACTGTAATTTAAAAAGGATCCCCCAGCACAAGGATCCTCCCCCAGGACCCAGCTGCCTCCTGACCTCTCCAACACCTGCCCTCCTGCCAGCACCAGGGCTTAGGGGACTTTCCCACAAACCAAGCACCCCAAGAGCAGGTTTTCACGCTCCTTTTAGACACAAAACTCAGAGATTAGCACTTTTCCAAACGTGCCTGTTAGCTCCTGATTGCTTAGTGATTAACATACAATTAGAACAGGGCTTAAATAATGCTGCTGCTGCTCCCCATGCCCAGGGGAAGGGACTTAACCTGGGCAGGGGCCTTTTTGCCCTGGGGGGGTGGTTCATAGTACTATAAGGCAGGTCGCTCACTTGCCAGAAAATTAGTTTCATTGCCAAGTTAATTAATCGAACAGTCCCTTTGCCAGGCTGTCACATAACTCATCCTCAGCACAACCCCAGACATTCTCTTGAAGGTCCAGGACATTCTGCCTATTTTCTAGGGTTTGGAGCTCAAAACCTATTCTTTATGGATTTCTTATCGCTCCCCATATGTGCGGTGACTAGAGTTACCTAATCACCAGCCATGGCTACGAGCAAACGTGAAGTACACCACATCACTGCCAGCAGGATGGGGCGAGGGAAGAAGCAGAAAAGCAACAGCGAGAAAAACTCCTGGGTCAAGCTAGGGAGAGTTTAGCAAGCGAGGGAAAGCTGTGCAGGCTCACAAAGCCCAGTGGGTGTTTGTTCTCTACTTCTCGTCGGCTGGGGGGTGTCCGGCCGCTCCCTGGGAAGCGGAACCTCAGCGCACGTGATGGCAGCTTGAGAAGGCAAAGCACAGCCACCAACATCTCCCCTTCCTCCTCCTCCTTCCCCCCAAGTTTGCTGGGCACAGCACGTCCACTCCGGGCCACCAGTCCCAGCTCTGTCCCCTCCCAACTCCTCGCCCTTTAGCCCGTTACCAACATTATTTCAGTCTCCAATCGGCACCGCACAGCTGCGAGGGAGAGTGTGAACTTCAGCCCAGGCAGACTGTGACCTCGGGGTGAGTCCCCCGCAGCGAGTGGCTGCACAGGATTGCCAGTGGGGGTTAAGCCACAACAGGCTTTTTTGGCTCCCAACAAGGGGCTGGAAGGGTTTGAGACAAGACAGACTTGAGCAGGACGGACAAGATCAAATTTACAGCTATTACTGCTGTTTAGCTGTTAATGGGCAGGCTCCTGTGCTTGCCACAGGGCTTGCTGGCCTTATTGGAAATTAATGTCTTGTGCTCATTAGTGAATGCTTTTTGCTTTTACCGTGCAGCAAAGCGAAAACCTTAATCCACCAAAAAAGACTGTTGTGGTTTAACCCCCACCAGCAGTTCAGCCCCACGCAGCCGCTCACTCCCCCCACAGCTGGATGGGGGAGGGAACCAGAAAAACAAAAGTAAAACTCATGGGTTGAGATAAAGACAGTTAAATAGGACAGAAGAGGAAGGGAAAATAAATAATAATATACAGATCAAGTGATGTACTACACAACCGCTCACCACCCGCTCAGCGATGCCCAGTCGGTCCCCCAGCCGCGGTGCCCCCGGCCAGTTTAGATACTGGGCAGGACGCTGTATGGTCTGGAACACTCCTTTGGCCAGTTTGGGGGGGTGTCCTGGGTGTGTTCGCCCCCTCCCCAGCTTCTTGTGCCCCTCCCAGCTCCGCTGGCCAGGCAGCAGGAGAAATGACAAGCCCTTGACTTGGTACAAACGCTGCTGGGCAACACCCAGCCCATCCCTGAGTGACCAAGAGCATTCTCAGCCCCCACCCAACCACAGCACCGTACCAGCTCCCAGGAAGAAAATCCACTTTATTCCAGCCCAACCCAGGGCAGGAGGCGCAGGAAAA
This sequence comes from Otus sunia, assembly GCA_010365825.1. Lineage (NCBI taxonomy): Eukaryota > Metazoa > Chordata > Aves > Strigiformes > Strigidae > Otus > Otus sunia. The sequence goes on from ML997786.1 coordinate 66,302, forward strand.
CTCTCCCCCAGTGGTGCAGGAGGAGGCACCACCACACCAAGCTGCCCCAGCCCCGGCCCGAGGACTGTGCCCCAGCACCCTTCCTTCTGCCCCCCGTTAAGGCTGACGGAGAGCATGCCACCGAACAGGTGAGTATCAGGGATCTTCCCCCAATTTTCAGCTCCTGAGGCCCTGGGAGCACCCACAGGACTGACCCCCCACCTCACCTTTGGCCCTGCGGTCTCGCTGGGACGTGTCCCCTGTCCCCTGAGCAGGGAAGCGAGTGGCCCCGGGTGCATGCCCAGCTCCGCAGCCCCCCCAGCCCCCGGCCCAGCTTCAGGTGAGCGCACCCATCCTGACCCACCGTGGGGCTGGGGGGGCAGGGAAGGGCTCTGGCCCTGGGGCAGCCGGTGGGTCCCCCCCCAAGCCCTGCTGCCAGCGCTTGAAGCCGGGCTTTGCACACCTGCAGGCATCAGCCTGCCCCCAAACCCCAACGGGTGCCACCTCCTTCCCCCCCAGCTCCTGCTCTGACCCCGCTGCCTCCTTCCTACCCTCCCAGTTCAACCCTTCCAGCACACACAGGTCCCCCCAGCCCCCCCAGACAAGCTGGCGAGCGAAGGCAGCTTCCTCCAAGCCACACTCCAGAGCAGGGACCATCCACCTGCTGCCCTAAAACCGCTTTTTTCCTCCTCTGGCATCTCCCACGCGATGGGAAAAACACATGGAATAGCAAGTGGGAGGGGAACAAGATCCCTGCTCCGTGCTGACCCCCCCAGCTCTGACCCCAGAGCTCACCAGCAACGTCCTGCCGTCTCCCTCCAGTGCTCCACAGCTCCCGGGCTGGTGGCAGCCCCTGTTTTTATACAGCCCCCCGGTTCAGTAACCACCCAGGACAAGAGGGTTGTTCCTTATTCACAGATCTCTCCAGCCTTCCTGGAAATCAGGAGGTTGCCTTTCACCGACTGTGAAAGTGAAACCGGGCAGCTGCTGCCTGCGCTGGAGCTGACCCAGGCACCTCAGAAGGCAGCAGCACCCCACCCCTACCCCCCGGGCACCCACATCAGGCTCCCAAATCGTGTCCCGTGCACCCACCCAGCGCTGGTGGGATGCTGGCAAAGCTGCTGCCTGCGGTGGGGGAGGAAGGCAGCAGGGGCTGGGCAGAGCTTGGGGGTCCTGGCTGGAAACCTCCCGAGCTGCTCCTCTTACCCCCAGATCATCAAATCACAGAGCGGGTTGGGCTGGAAGGGATGTTAAAGCCCATCCAGTGCCACCCCCTGCCCCGGGCAGGGCCACCTTCCACGAGCCCAGGTTGCCCAAAGCCCCGTCCAACCTGGCCTTGAACCCTTCCAGGGAGGGGGCAGCCACAGCTTCTCTGGGCAACCTGTGCCAGGGCCTCACCCCCCTCACAGGGAAGAATTTCTGCCTCAGATCTCATCTAAATCTCCCCTCTATCAGTTTAAACCCCTTCCCCCTTGTCCCATCCCTCCCCCCGATGACGAGTCCCTCCCCCCTTTCCTGTAGCCCCTTTCAGCCCTGGGAGGCCGCTCTAAGGTCTCCCCGGAGCCTTCTCTTCTCCAGCTGAACCCCCCAACTCTCTCAGCCTGTCCTCACAGGGGGGTGCTCCAGCCCCCCGAGCATCTTCGTGGCCTCCTCTGGCCCCGCTCGAGCAGGTCCGTGTCCTTCTGCTGTTGGTGCCCCCAGAGCTGGACCCAGCACTGCAGGGGGGTCTCCCAGAGCGGAGCAGAGGGGGAGAATCCCCCCCTGGCCCTGCTGCCCACACTGCTCTGGGTGCAGCCCAGCACACGGGCGGCTTTCTGGGCTGCCAGCGGACGTTGCCGGCTCACAGTCAGTTTTCCATCCACTGATCCCCCCAAGTCCTTCTCCCTGGGGCTGCTCCCCATCCCTTCAGCCCCCAGCCTGGGTTGATACCAGGGATTTCCCAGACTCATGGGCAGGACCTTGCCCTTGTTGAACCTCATGGGGTTCACACTGTCCCACTTCTGGAGCTTGTCCAGGTCCCTCAGGATGACATCCCTGTCCCTCAGGCGTGTCACCTGCCCCACTCAGATCCCACTGTCTGTGTCCCTGATGACAATATGAAACAGTCCTGGTCACGGTACAGACCCCTGAGGGACCCCGCTCGTCACCGATCTCCATTGGGACATTGAGCCGTTGACCCTCTGGATGTGACCAGCCAGCCAATTCCTCACCCACCAACTGTCCACCCATCAAACCCACCCCAAATCCTCCTTTCCCCACCCCCGCAGCACCAGTGCCCTCTCCTCAGAGGCCCCTCAGGAGGGAGTTGGAGGAAAAACACTTGGCGTGAGAAGGGAGAAATAAGGCTTTTTGCCTGAAAACACATGAGTGGGAGGAGTGATTTCAGATTCACAGGCTGTCAGACCCTCTCCAAGAAGGGCTCTGATTTCTAGGAAGCAGAGTAAGAGCTGACCAAGCACTAGCCACAAACAAAAAGAAGGGAAATGAGAGTGGGTGACAAACAGCTCCCCTGGCAGAGCTCCCGCAGCGTAATCATCAGACAACCCTTTTATCAGCACCCGGGGGATAATAAAGTGAGACCAAGCAGTCAACGTGGCTCCATCAAGCCCAAATGCTGTCACCAGCCTCATTCCCTTCCCCGAGAGGCGCGGTGGCCATGGGGACAGGGTCGTGGTGGTGGGTGTCCTGTCCCTTGGCTCGGCAGGGCTGCCAGCCCCAGCTCCTGCCACGTTTTCCAGCGTGGAGATGGGTGCAGATGGTGCCAGCACCCAGGGTCCAGGGTGCCAGGGCACGGGGCTCCATGTCCCCCCAGGACACACGTGTCGGAGCAGTCTGAGGGCTCAGCAAAGAGCCTGTGGCAGGGTGGAGCACACACACCCCCCCATGCACACACATGTGTAGAAACACATGCAGAGGCACGTGTGCACGTGCACACACACGCGTGTAGCTGTGGTGGTGCAACCCCCCCATCTCTCTGGCTGCTCAGGGCTTGGTGCAATTCCCCCCCAGGGTGGGATGAGCAGGGCAAGGCAGGGGACCAGCTTGTGGGGGGACCCCTCAGCCCCCCCGTTCCTGCCCCCTCCCTCATGCTTCAGAACAACAGGGACCATCGATACCTCCCCAGAGCCCGGTGCAGCCCTGCCCGGGTTGTGGCTCGAAGGGCTGATACCAGAACTCCAAGATCCGGCACGTTCTGGCTAGAAAGTACCAGAATATTCCATCATCCGAGCTGGGCTGAAATGGAAAAATACCTGATGAAAGTCGATTCTCTCAGACCCTATAAATAATTACCTCAGACCCTATAAACAGTGATTCCAAGCAAGACCCTCTGAGCTCTCCCGGATGGCAGCAGGCTGTGACCAGCATCTCCCCTCAGCTGGGCCACCTCTCGGGCTCAGACTCCTTGAAGTTTGAAGATCATCTGCCCGCAAACACGACAGAAGCCCGGGGTGAGGTCAAACCTCTTCTCACCTCTCAACTACCACCCACTGAGCAATGATGGTGCGTTGTATTTGCTCCAAACTGGAGATGAGGGAAATTTGAACTCTAGGCCTGTTCCATCCACCTCTTTACCTACCCATGTGCTTAACTACGCGCATCCACCATCACAAGGGGGGATGTCTACGTATTTCACTGGATATCCAAATATTTCTGCGCTGTTTGTGCGTTGTGCTGTCCATATGTCCATGTATATACAGCCTTTGATTTGTAGTAAGTTAGTGTGAATCTTGCCATTCTCAAATCCGTAATTAAATCGCTATTTTAATCATAATATATTCTAACAAACCACCTCGTTAATCTTTAAATTGGTCAATCATCCAGTGTTGATAAAATTCAACCTTTTGACCTACCTCACCCCGTTAATAGACCTGAAATTGCTATTAAATCATAACCCTATGAGATACTTTCATCCGCAACACTACGAAGGGTCCTGTCGCCAGCGCAGGGAGGGGGGTGAAGGCTCCTGGGAGAGGGGACAAGGCACGGATGTTTCTCCCCAATCTCCTCCTGGATTTCCTGGCGTGGAGGATGTTGCTTCCAGCCCCTCAGTGTGGTCTCTGAGCTGCTCTTGGTCACCTCCCCAGCACCAACCCATGTCCCTGGACACGCTGTGCCCTGCAGCTGTGCCCGTCTCCCCCCACCCCACGGGGCAGGAAAGGGGCCAGGAGAGAAGTGACTGGTTTTATCATACACAGAGATGAAGAAAAGCACATGGGTGAAACACGGTCTCCCAGCCCCTTGGTCTTCACTTGATCTTTCCGGATGCTCCTTTAATCCCCCCAGGGCTGGGCAGAGCTGGAGGGGGGGGTTCAGGCTCTCTGGGGGTGACAGGTGGCACCCAGAAGGCCACTGTTGGCTGGTACCATGGCAGGACAGTGTCACCACTGTCCGGAGCAAGGGCTGGGGACGAGTGTCACAAACTCTCCATAAACAAACTGTTTGCAAAGAGGATGTCTCAGACAACTCAAGTGGAATGCCCTGGCGGGGGAAGCAGACCGAGCTCCGTGGTGGTGGGGCGATGGGGCATTTCTCTCCCCCTCCCTCCTGTTGTTGCTCAGAGACAGAACGTCCCTCACTGCAAGGTCCAAGCCAGAGAAAATGAGAACCTTCTGGAACCTATTGGGCAGGCATAAGAAATATAAAGGCAACAACCTATGTGTGTCTTTGTCAACCCACCACCTACAGCCCCAGCTGGCTACTCTACGACTGCGCAGGATCCAAGGGTGGTGATTCCTCTTTTCCCATCCCCTTCTCCTCTCTTTTCACGGAATCCCAGAATCATCTGGGTTGGAAAAGCCCCTGAAGCTCCTCCAGCCCCACCATGAACCTCACCCTGACCGTTCCCAACTCCACCAGATCCCTCAGCGCTGGCTCAGCCCGACTCTTCAACCCCTCCAGGGATGGGGACTCCCCCCCTGCCCTGGGCAGCCCATTCCAACGCCCAACAGCCCCTTCTGCAAAGAAATCCTTCCTAAAATATATACTTCCTTTTCTCTTTCTTCTTTCTGCTCTCTCTTTCTTACATATATTCATACCTATAAGTTTTATAGGAGTTGAATTGTGATCAGTTGATCACTGACAGGTTATTAGGAAAATAGTCTCATCACCAAAGAGCCTTTGTTCCTTCTCTGGACAATTATCAGTTGATTATTGCCAAATTGCCTCCATTCACTTACTGAAGTGGTCAGTTAATAAAGTCACCGGCTCAATTGTTCCTCAGAGTCATTGTGTCACTCACAGCTGTTCCACCAGCACAGAGATGCTCGGGGAATTCAAAGGATTCACCCCCCCTCATAACCCACCGTGTGGGACAAGACAGGTGCCACGGGATGCACAACCCACACAAACCAGCTTCACACAGGACACAGGAGAAACCATTTGGGTGCTCAGCCTTGTTTTGGAGGAGGGAGAGGAGGGACACAGACACCCAAGGGCGAGGACGGAGGCTGTCACTCATCCAATCCCCCACGTGGCCACGAAGAAGCTCCCAGAAAAAACACGCTGGGTCACACGGTTGGGGCCAGAAGAGCCGGGATCTCCCATTGTGACCGGCTGGAAGCAGGAAGAAAAAACACCAAAACCTCTCTTGAGGCACCAGACCCCCCTCTGGTGTCCCACTGATCCCTGTGGATCAGCCACGTGTCTGCTGGGGATGGGCACATCCACCCCAAAAGGGTCCGTGGGCACGGGGGTAAAGCCCAGCGCTGTCCCCCGGCCCCCCCACCTTCGTCACCTCTGCACCTCGCCCCCACGAGTCACCCCGGGGAATCCTAAAGCCACCCCCTGGGCATCACCCCCCCCAAACCATGGCCCTGCAGCCAGGGTCCCCCCAAACCTGCCTGTCGCATCCTGACCTCAGGGGAAGGGACTGACGAGAGGTTCCTTAGCTGATACCTTGGGGTGAAATAAGGTGAAACAACACCAAAGGGTCAGCACAAATTTATTGATTACACATTTGAATCACATGAGGAGCTAATTTTCTGGCAATAAAGCGAAATGATTACCCTTTGCACCTGAGATTGCTAAAAGGAAAGATAGGAGAGAAAGGGAAGAAGAGAGGAAAAGGGGCGAGAGGGGGAGTTCCCTGCCCTGGGATCCGGCGATGTCCTGTGCAGCTGGGTCTCCTAAGGGTGGTGGGTGCACACGCAGCAATGCAAAACCTGAGTATTTAAGCACGTCTCAAACACTCAGAAGTAATGAAATTATAGTCCCAGGGTGGATAATGTGGAGTTTGGAGCTGATAAAGCCGCCGGGATGACGCGGGATGGGCTGGAGGGGGGAGCCCTGGGGAGACAGGACGGTTCTGCTCTGGGGCATCCTGTAAAGTTTCAAGGGGCATCTGTCCTGTGAATGATCTTTGCTTCATTATCCATGAAATGCGTATCAAAGTTGACACCCCTGCATATGCTAATGAAGATTAACAAGCTCATGCTGATTACATGAAGTGCCTCACCCCTCCCCATCCATGGGATATGTGGGTGTGTGGGTTGGCCGAGGGGAGGGACCCAGGGAAAGGGGGTATAAATGGCAGGGGGGGGGGGCAAGAAATAGAGGGGAAGTGAAGATGGATGCCTCCTAGAACCCTCATTGGCAGGACCGACGCAGGAACCCGGACCAGTGATCTCTATTTCTACCTCTATCTCTCTTCTTTTCTTTTTTCCCTTATCACCATTAATTAACGCAAGGCCGACTGTATTGCTTGCCATGACTCGTTATATACTCAGCCAATTATCGTGTATCCAATTAGCACATTGTGGGAAATTAATAAATGTCTGTGTCTGGACTCGTTTCACCGTTGTTCACCCCTTTGGGGATTTACAAGCCTCAGTCACTTGTCTCCCTTGTCTGGGCGGGACGTGACAGAGAAGAACAGAGGGAGGTTAAGGAAGAGATGGCACAGGTAATGTACAACGCACAGTTACCAATCCTATCATAAAAAATACAAATCTGATGAACAACATCATTCGAATTCGTGCTAACCATGCCCCCCACCCTGTGAGTCCCAAGGAATTTTAGTGACCCACCACCCGGGGGGTCTCTGCAGCAGCACCCGGGCAGAGGCCCGCAGGCGGGGACGCTGGCACTGCCGGGCTCGGTCCTGGCCAGCCAGGAAGAAGAAAAGAAGGAAAAGCTCTTGGGTCTGCTGCTGTCACCTGTCTGACCCTGCCCACCGCAGGGCAGGAATCCCAAGGCTGTTCCAGAAGGTGCCTCTGAGTTTCTCACAGGCCAAACAACAATTTGTGTGATATTTAATGTATTTTTCCTGCCCAGGGACTCCCCCCACCTCCCAGCCCCCCCTCCCTCTTTGGGGGCTCCACAGGATCTGGCTGGAGCCCCCCCCCATCACCTCTTGGACCACACGGGGTGCCAGGGGAGGGTATTACGGGGGGGAAGAGTGCTCAGCCTCCTCTTCCTCCCTTGGGGAATCAGCTCCCAGGGACAGATCCTGCCCTGCAGCTCGCAGCCACCCAAGCCTGCCTGGTGCCAGCAGTACCATGGCGGGGGCTGGCCCCCTCCCCACCTCTGCTAAAGTCTAGGGCCAGGAAAATACCAGGGGAGAGGAGGCACAGTGGGGTGGGAGGCTCAGCCTTTCAACCCTGGTTGAAATCGGGGAGCAGGGACCCCTCTGTCATTACCAGGAAGGTGTTTATTGAGGGCAGCTCTGGCTGGGCTCCTCCTGCCAGCCCCAGGCACGGAGGTGATGGATTTCCCCAGTGCAGCAACTGGGGATCTGGTCCCCCCCACACCAGCCCCCATTACCCCATGGATGGACAGATGGACTGGCCACCACGCCCCGTCACTGGAGGGTGACCTGGTGGTTGCAGCAGGATGCTGGGGGGGCTGGGGGGCTGTAGGGATCCTCTCAGCTTGCCAGAGCCAGCGGGACCCCATGGGAGCCAACAGCGGTGCGAGGGGTGGCCACCCTCAACTTGTGCCCCCTCAGTGGCCACCTCTCGCTGCTCACTTGCCAGCACCGGGCAGGTCTGGGCTTCTCTGGGTGGGGACACGGTGACCTCAGGGCTCCCTCCAGCACCGCTCCTGCCTCGGGTGCTCAGTTCCAGCTGCTGCTTTGTCCCCCCGTGGCGTCACCTCTCCCCCCGCAGGCTCCTCCGCAGGGACTTCACCGTGGCTCTGGAGAAGGCGACAGTGACCATCGCGCCTGGTGCCCACCCTCAACCCCTGGCGTGGGGGACACTCACCCCCACCGATGCTCAGCAGCTCCTCGAGCTCCTGCTGCAGCCGCAACCACAGCAGCTCCCGCAGCAGCTCCCGCCGTCGCCTTCGCGGGGCCACCCCCATGCGCCGCAGGGTCCCCTCCGTCAGCCGCAGCAGGACCCGGCCCGAGACGGCGTGTTCCTGGGCCAGCCCCGCCAGCCCCCCGGCCCCCCGCCCGGCCGCCAGCCAGGCACCCACCTCCGCCACCGTCCAGCGCCCCGCTGGGCCCTGCTCCCCCTGCGACACCTGCACCGGGAGGAGAGGGGTGAGCGGGGCCGTCCCCTCGCCCCCCACCCCATCCTGCGGAATCTACAGGGTCAAACTGGCTCCTCCGTGCCCCGATCCCCCCACCCAGCCCTCAGCCCCACCCCTGCACTGCTGCTGGTGGCTGCGGTAGAGCATTTCTGGACATGAGGAGAAAATGTTTCCCAGCNGTAGCCACAGTTAATAATCGTGCCAGTAACCATAGTTACCGCACATACAGGGACAATTCCGAGGTTTTGAAGCTTGGGCGAGCGAGACTTTGAAGCATGGTCAAGATTGACCTGGATTTTTGATATGAAGTTCATCAAGAATAAGCTTTGATCTCCAAACCCTAGAAAATAGGCAGAACATCCTGGACCATAAATGTCTGGGGTTGTGCTGAGGATGAGGTATGTGACAGCCTGGCAAAGGGACTGTTCGATTAATTAACTTGGCAATGAAACTAATTTTTGAGTGTCCGGCAAGTGAGCGACCTGCGTTATAATACTATGAACCACCCCCAGGGCAAAAAGGCCCCTGCCCAGGTTAAGTCCCTTCCCCTGGGCATGGGGAGCAGCAGCAGCAGCATTATTTAAGCCCTGTTCTAATTGTATGTTAATCACTAAGCAATCAGGATCTAACAGGCGCGTTTGGAAAAGTCGCCCCTGATTTTTGTGTCTAAAAGGAGCGTGAAAACCTGCTCTTGGGGTGCTTGGTTTGTGGGAAAGTCCCCCGAGCCCCCAGGCCTGGATAAATACAACATCCCCCCAAGCACGTTAAGATCAGGTTATCCCCACACTTTTTGGGGAGCAGCTGCACCCATGTCCCCATCCTCTACCTGTGGGGGTCCCCCAAGCCCCGGGGCCCAGCTGCAGTTCTCCACGGGGCGTCTCCACCCCCCCAGCCCCTGCCCATGCTCACCTCCACCCTGGCACATCCCTCCGGTGGTGCCTCGGCCCCATCCTGCTCCCGGCTGTCCATGGGGGACAGAGCGGGGGGGTGGCTCAGGCTCCCTGCAAAGGGGCTTTCATCAGCCGGGGGGGTCCCGCAGCTAACCCCCACACCAGCCCCATCTCCTGCCAGCCAGAAAACTCCCCGACCATGGCAAAGCACCCTCATCCCATGCTCCCTGCCGCTGCCTCCCAGGGGAATGTGGGTGACCAACCTCCTTGCTGCCCCCCGGCCCCCCCAGCAGACAGGGGCTGCTCACCGGGGCGCCAGGCCAGGACCCACTTGCCCGTTGCGTCACACCGGCGCGCTGAGCCCGGCACACCCAGGAGATGAGATCAGCCCCGGCTCGCCCGTGAGCCCCGGGGGTACACACCAGCGTGGCACAGCTCCCCCAGCCCAGCCGGGACCCCCAGCCCAGCCTCACCCTCTCCTCCCCCCCACCCTTCACCTCACACCTCTGCCCCAGCTCGGTGCCAAACGCCACGAGAGTGAAAGAAACCTTTGTCCCGGCCCTGCCCCCAAACCCGGCTTCCCCCGGCGCGCTCGCGCCAGGCTGCGAGGGGCTCCCCGCTGTTTTGGGGAGCTGAAGGTCAGAGCCAGGCCGGGGCAGAGGAGAGCAGAGCCGGGCTCTGTCCACACCGAGAGCTGGTGAGGGGGCTCTGCAAAGGCTCCTCCATCTCCCCTCGTGGCTCGCTGCAGCCAACCCGCCCCATTCGCCCCAAGCACCTTCCCTGCGCAGAGGGGTGCGGGACGCACCGGAGCGGCTTTGGCTGCGATGGTGGTGAGGGTCCTGGCAATGGTGGGGATGGCAGCGAGGGTCCCAGGAAGGGTGGTGAGGGTCCTGGTGATGGCTGCGAGGATCCCTGGAAGGGTGGTGATGGTCCTGGTGACAACAATGAGGGTCCTGGTGATGGTGGTGATGGAAGTGAGGGTCCCAGAAAGCGTGGTGAGGGTCCTGGTGATGGTGGTGATGGCAGCGGAGGTGGTGAGGGTCCTGGTGATGGCAGAGATGGCAGTGAGTGTCCCAGTGAGGGTGGCGAGGGTCCTGTTAGTGGCAACAAGGGTCCTGGTGATGGTGGTGAGGATCCTGGTGATGACAGCGAGGGTCCTGGTGATGGTGGTGATGGCAGCCGGGGTCCCAGCAAGGGTGGTGAGGGTCCCGGTGACGGCAGAGCCGCAGCTGAGACACCATCAGAGCAGGCGGGAGGAGCAGGATGAGCCCCGAGGATGAGTCACATCCCGAAGAGCTGCAGCCCTGCCCCGCCAAGGAGCATGTAGGGACCAGCCACCGCCTGCAAGAGCCCCGCTCTGCACCCCCAGGCCCTGGAGAGGCCTTAAATCCCCCAAATAACTGTGAAAACCATCCGCCACGGAGCACGGCGGGCCAGGACGCTCCAAGGGGGCCACGGAAATATTTCACGCTCAGGGATAGAGCACAAACAACAACTTCCCCACCTCGAACCCACTTCAGCTCCCTCTGGTCCCTGCAGCAAGGCCCAGGCAGGGCTCTTCCCCCCAACACAGCCACAACGGCCCCCCCAGGCTCGCAGCCTGTGCCCCCCCCACCCATGGGTGCTGCAGAGGGCTCCGTGCCCACGCAGGGTTTCGCTCCATCACCAAAGCGAGCGGCTGCGCCGTTTTTGTGATGCAGCAGGACATTATTTTTAAAGACACGTACAAAAGCCAACAGGCCCCCTCTTCTCCCTGCACCCAGGCAGTTCCCACTTGCTCCCGAGATTGTTTCACCTGAGATTTCCAACCAGGAATAAACAAGAAGCACCCACTGTGGGCCCTGGGCCCCATCTCAGGCGCATCACCCCAACTGGGGGGGCTGTAGCTGTTTCTTTCAGACAAAGGACTCCAAGGTTTTTGCAGGTTGTTTTAGAAAAATCTCTGTTTCCTGGCAAGTAACACAAACCACCCCCAGCTAACAAAACCAGAGATGAGCGAGGAAAATAACCCAAAGCAATGAAAAGGGCAGAGACAATTGTCTCATCTTCCCAAAATCTTGGGAGAAAGACCCCAAGTCTGCCCACCTGAAGTTTTATCAGCAGCTCAAGTCTGCATAAGCATTACGCTGCCCCAATTTCTGAATTTTCAAAATGCTGGACACTTTTAAGCGTGTAATCAAGCACGAGTTGCCAAAACAGTCTCAAAATCAGGTATTTTGATGACTGACTGGGGCTCAGGGTGGGTTCTGGGCAGGTTTTGGGGGAGCTCACTCCCATTTCTGAAAGCAGAGACCTGGTACCAGCCCCCATGCCAACCACCATAGGAACCATCCCCAATGTATTTCAGGCAAGGGGAGGGAAAGAAAAAAGCCAGATTGTTATTTTTTTGTCCTGATTTATTGTGGCTAACGTGGGTGACGCTCGTTTGTCAGAAGCTATTTGCTAATTGCAACGCTGTGGTAAACTCCCTCCTTACAAACCAGGTCAGCCAACACGGTGTAAACCCATTTCTGGGAACAGTTGTTACTCCCCTCAAGGAGGCTTTAACTCGCACCTCAGCCCACCCACCTTCAGCACTTTACGTCCTCCTTATCTCCATACTTAATTCTCTGGACAGAGCTTTGGAATCATTCCTCTCCGAGGGGAAAAATCTCACTTATCGAAGAGTTACAGTAGAAATCAGATGGGTTACAAGGACTCTAGAAAGAGTAAGAGCCCCATTTTTTACTCTGAAAGCAGAGTATTTCTTAGTTGAAAATTACCAGCTGAGTAGCTAAAAGGTATTTGCAAAGGCCACCAAAACTCCTTCCTGAGAAGGATTGTCTGTACGTCTTTATAAATGCAGTGAAACGGCGCTGCCAGGCCCAGGATGCACGAAGAGCCCCTCGGCTGTCCTTGGCCTGCTACTGGGGGTAAAGCTCCACCACCATCGCGTGTCCCTGGAAGGAGAGAGAGAGAACAGTCCCCAAAAGGACTAATTACTACAGACACACACTTGAGAGGCGATGCCCATCTCCCCACTGCCTTAAAATACAAAGGGAGAGAGAATTCCAGTGCGATTCGCTATGAGCCAGCGGTCTGGTGGCTTCAGGGCAGCTTCAGGCTGGCCAAGGCAGCAGAGTCCACCCCGAGCAACGTGTCAGGCTCCCCCGAGGGCCAAACTAGGAATTCGGGGTGTAACCACACTCTCGGGTGACAGAGGGTCCCCCCAGAACAGCCTCAAGAGTAGCAAGGAGGAGTCTCACCCCTATTTTCCTTGTAAAGATCTTTCTTCCCACAATTAGAAGAATGATGGTCTCCTGGTTGGAGTGAGCAGCGGGGGGGGGGTTTGGTAGCAGGGGAGGGGGCTACAGCAGTGACCCCCTGTGAGAAGCTTCTCGAAGCTCCCCCGGCTGTGGGAGGGACTCACAGTGGAGTTGGTTTGTGGAGGAAGGTCTCCTGCGAGAGGGGGACCGTGCTGGAGCAGGGCAGGAATTCCAGACCTTCCCCCCTCCCCGAGGACCCACCGCACCCCCATCCCCGGCCCCCTGCGCCGCTGGGGGGCAGGAGGTGGAGATTTGGGGAGCAAAGCTGAGCCCGGGAAGAAGGGAGGGGTGGGGGGAGGTGTTCTCAGGATGTGGTAATGCTGCTCACAGCCCTACTGTTACACATTGTTGTAGTGTCTGTATTAAATTTATGTTCTTTTTTCCTTCCCCTAACGAGTCTGTCTTTTGGCTGTGCCTTAAAGGGTGAGATCACCCCTCCCTGTCCTTATCTCAAGTTCCTGGGTCTTTTGCTTCTCCTTCCCAGCGCTGGGGGGGGGAAGGGGGGAAGGAGCAGCTGCCTGGTGCTCAGTTGCCCTCTGAGCTCAAACCACAAAAGTCCTTTTTGACACCCAATGAGGGGCTCAAGGAACATGAGCTGATAAGGATAATAATAGGGAGTGCTAACAGGTAAAACAGGGACTAAATTCTGTTAGAGGAAAGATCTCTGGTATTTCTGGTGTTGTAGTTGTGGGGAAGTTGTTTTTTCTTCTCTGTAGTGGAGGGAGGAGTGGACTTTGTGTATTGTGTCTAGGTTTCATGATAATGTTATTTTTATTTTGGTGGGGGGGAGTTTTTCTGGTTTGTTTTTCATTAGTGTGTCAGC
>ML997786.1:80281-93855 GCA_010365825.1 Otus sunia
CCAGCGCTGAGGGATCTGGTGGAGTTGGGAACGGTCAGGGTGAGGTTCATGGTTGGACTGGAGGAGCTTCAAGGGCTTTTCCAACCCAGATGATTCTGGGATTCTGTGAAATAGCTGCCCCTCTTCTGAGGGAGCAGTGCCAGACCCTTACCTGCCCCCCCGCGGCGCAGGCAGCGACCAGGCCGTACTGCCCTCCCTCCTTCTTCAACCTGTGGGCCGTAGTCATGACCAGGCGGCAGCCGGTGGCAGCAAAAGGGTGTCCCAGCGAGAGGGAGCCCCCCCAGGTATTGAACTTCTCCAGAGGAGGGGCTCCAACCTGCAAGAACACACCGAGGGACACACACAGTCACCGGTCTGGAAGGAGATTACTTGATCTACTCACACCACCGAGGCTACAGCGCTCTGGGCTGGCCACCTGAAGTGCTCCCTGGCACATCAAAGAGCCTGGCGACAGGAACAGAACTGTGCTCAAGGCTTTGCTGTGTCACCCACAGCCAGACCGGTACACCCCACGCTGTTAGAAACAGGCAGGACTGAGCTAACCCACCGTTTCTAATTCCTTCCTCTCCAACAATCACCATTCTGGCTCCAGATCTCCACCTCCCGCTGACGAAGGGAACTGTCAGTTCCCAAAGTGGCTCCCGCTGGGATTTGCTAACCCAGAGTTCAAGAAACATCGTTTCTCCTCACAGAACCTAACACAAGCACTAGTATATCCCACCCTGGCGAGGAATTCAATTCATCCCGAGGTTAAACTAAAGATAAAAGCTTCCTGACTGTGTCTTACCTTTGACTTTCTGCCCATGTAGTTTTGGGCAAACCAGTCCGAATCCATCGCTTTCAGGTTCGCCAGTATCTGCCCCTGAAAGGGAGGTGAGGGCAATGTTATCAAGGAAATGGCAAAGGAAAGCCCAAGGCCAGCAGTAGCAAATGGGGGACATCCCGAGACTCCCTACAGCCACAAAACTAAAAGAGTCAACTGAAAAAAAAAGCATTTTTACTGGATCAGCCCTGTTAATCGACATTAGCTCAACCTGAGCTAGAAAAAGATGCTGTCCAATTAACAAGCCACCTCAGCAGAGTAACACATATTCCCAACCCAATTAGCAGATGATGTAAAGAAGTGGTTTCTTTCATATACAGGGGTCTTGGGAAAGAAAGAATATTATTTTTTTAACATATTATTTTAGAAGAATTTCTGTGGTGACTTCGAGCAACATAAACCACTCTTAGCACAGACTGTGTCAATGTGAAACTGCTGTATGTTTAAAATAGATACAGTAGTTATATTTAGACATAAAAGTGGGATTACACCTATCTACATCTAGTGAAGGTCTTCACGAGAGCTTTCACTAGCATGAAAACAGACGTCTACAGACCAGCATTTTACAGTTAGAGGAATCCTCAGCGTTCTGAGTACTCACAGCAAAAGCTTCGTGGAATTCAAACACGTCAATATCAGCCATGGTGAGACCAGCCTTCTCCAGCACTTTGGGAGTAGCATATGTTGGACTGAAGAAGAGTTAAAAACAGAAGCTTGGCATGAATATATTTCCTCTTGTCATCATCCTCCTTTTCCACAGCGACCCACGTCATGTTCCTCCTCTCCCCGGTTCATGGTACAACTCTCTGCCTGTCCCGCTCCAACTGAAACACAACCCCAAGTACCAACACGCTGAGATGCCCCCCAGCAAATCAGGGTGAGTATTTCTGCCACAGCTGCTCTTCCCCCGTGAGCCACTTCCCCCTCCTGAGTCACGCCTCGTGCCCCGGCCCTCACCCCTTTGCGAGGAGGCGTGAGGAGATGTAATATCTCATGAGATCCTTCACATAAAAACAAACATGTCGTGGCAAGACAAGGCTGTGTGCAAGGATGGACTGTCAGGGGATGATCTCCATCATTGCACCTACCCCAGTAGCAGCTGGTCCTTTGGATCCTGGGACACATACACGAAGTCCCTGCACAGGGGAAATGCTGTTAGTAACAGCCAGAGGAGAAGGAAGCGAGAGCAGACGTCAGTAGGCACATCCAAGGGTCTCTTTTTACCTCAGGTAGGCCTTTGGTTTGTACCCCATAGCCAGAGCCTTCTCCTCGGACATGAGCAGAACTGCTGACGCACCGTCGGTCTGAAACAGGCAGACAAAGCCCGTGAGGCCACTCGCTGCCCGAGGACGAGCACACCCTGAGCATGAGAGCCCGACAGCCCCGCGGCACAGCAGCCTGCAAGGGAGGGCCCAGTACAGCCAGGGCTTCCAGGACATCCCCCTGTGATACGGGACACAGAACAGTCTGCAGGGGGAAGGGGGGAAAGGAAGGACGATCTCTGCCGATGTTGGCACACACACTGCTGAAGCACTTCCTTAGAGCCCAGCCCCAGCTCTCCCCCTAGTGTCAAAAGCCCTGCCAGTCCCCAGGACAAGCTGGTTACCCAAACACTCACCTGTGAGCCCGCTCAGCTCCATCCCAAAACCAGGGCGTAACTCTGGGACACCCCAAGCCTCAGGCTCACCGTGTTACAAAAACGAACAGCAGGGCCCTGGCATGGGACTGCTCATTTCTGGGGTAACAGCCTAAGCTGGCCTACAGACCCGTGGCACGGAGCACACCAACAGCGGTTCAGCTGGTCCTGACGCCAAGGCTGAGGCATTACCAGGCTTTTCCAAGTCCCCAGGAACGCTAAGGAGTCAACAGCATTGCTGCTGCAAGAGTCCCAGCAGTGGTTACTTGTTTCTGTGCAAGTGCTCCTCACAAACTGAGAGACAGACTTTTAGAAACACAAGAATCTGCCAGGGCTGCGTGTGGGAACCAGAGAGTCACCTCAGGCCTCTGCGAGAGACTGTCAGCAGCATCCCAGAATCCTTCAGGTTGGAAAACCCCCTCGGGATCATCGAGTCCAACCCTCAGCCCGACTCTACAAAGTTCTCCCCTACCCCACATCCCCCCACAGCTCATCCAAACGGCCCTTAAACACACCCAGGGGTGGGGACTCCACCCCTCCCTGGGCAGCCTGTTCCACTCTCTGACCACTCTTGCTGGGAAACATTTTCTCCTCATGTCCAGCCTGAACCTCCCCTGTTGCAGTTTAAAGCCGTTCCCTCTTGTTCTGTCACTGATCACCTGTGAGAAGAGACCAGCACCAACCTCTCTACAACGTCCTTTCAGGGAGCTGCAGAGAGTGATGAGTCTCCCCTCACCTTCTCCTCCTCACACTGAACAGCCCCAGCTCCTTCCATCGCTCCTCACAGGATTTATTCTCCAGGCCCTTCCCCAGCCTCGTTGCCCTCCTCTGCCCTCGCTCCAGCCCCCCGAGATCTCTCTCGCATTGAGGTGCCCAAACCTGGACCCAACACTCCAGGTGTGGCCTCACCAGTGCAGAGCACAGGGGGACTGTCCCCTCCCTGCTTCTGCTGGTCACACTATTTCTAACACAAGCCAGGATGCTGTTGGCTTTCTTGGCCACCCGGGCACACTGCTGGCTCCTGTTCAGCTTGTCAGTGAGAACCCCCAGACCCTTCTCTTCCAGACAGCTCCAGCCACCCCTCCCCAAGCCTGTAGCCATGCAGGGGGTTGTTGTGGCCGAAGGGCAGGACCTGGCACTTGGCCTTGTTGTAGCTGATCCCGTTAACGTTGGCCACTGATCCAACCTATCCAAGTCTCTCTGTAGAGTCTCCCTATCTCCTTATCTTCAGCTTCAGTTAGATACACTCGCCTAATTTACACAACTACCTGAGACCTCAGCATCTGAAAAAGCTTCCTTTAAAAGTGCTAAAGAGAGGAAAAAGGAGCATGTGCAGAAGAGAGGTCATCATAGACATACTTGAGAAATCTCTGTGGATTACAGGGCAAGCTTTAAAGTGACAAGTTTAGACTAAAACTACAAACTTCTAGACTTACAGTGTGATCAATCCCACCCTGGGACAGAATTTCTAGACGTGCCTTTGAATGAACAACCCTCATGAGGCAGCTACAGAGAAGCAAACGGGTAAGACAGACCAAAACTTCAGGGGTTTAGTTGCTGATTTTAAAATTAAACAATCCAGTGCTCACATTACCCCTGAAAAATCCGAAAGCAGGGGATATTACAAAGGAGACAACTGGTTCCCACGGATTATACAGCTTGATCTATGTGCCTGCGGGAGGCAGAGGGTAAACTGTGAGGTTTTCCCCTCTGGCTCAGTGGTGGGAACACACATTACCAGGAAGGAGGAGTTGGCAGCTGTGACAGTTCCGTAGGGCTTGACAAAAGCTGGCTTCAGCTTGCCCATCTGCTCCATCGAGGAAGGACGGATCCCGTTGTCTTTGGTAACTGTGTCTTTGCCTATTGATGAAAAAAGCATATTTGAACTATGAAAGTCAGCAACATAAATGTTGTCAGCACATCAGGAGTCCAGGAAAAAAAAATAATCAGAAATCTCTGCTTTTTATGACAAGTGGGAGGAGGAAAAAAAGGAAAATCCATTCATGTATCAGGATATTTAACATGGCTAAAAAAAAAAAAAACCCACACTTAAAAATAGAAGCTATTTACTTTCTCTCCAAAGACTGCAAAAACAAAGCGCTGCAATCTATTTACTGTGAGAAAAAATTACCACATGGAAAACCCAGTTGAAAATAATTTATTGAAAAGAAAGAATTTAAATTCATATTCGAAAGTCTAAATTGGAGAACTGGCCCTAAATCAGTATATGCTTGTGTGCTGAGTTTTGAGGAAGTAAGAACACTGGGAAAAACCAAACATACCCATCTTCAACTATACCCACTGCTTAAATAGTTAACAGAAAGCACCAATTTTAGTATAAAGACCATATGGAACTGTAAATCTACAAAAGGTCTCTCTGGGAAACTGATGATGGAGTAGAAGCGCCCCAGATGAAGAGATATTCCAGCAAAGCATGCCCACTGGCTGAGGGGGTGCAGGTAGGAGTCAGGCCACAAAGGGCAGCTTAAAGCTTCTCCCCAAACTCTTTCCTATCTGAGCCATGACTGGGAGGCCTGAGGAACCGGTGTCTACCAAGCAGAACACATCTCAGCTCTTCCTGTCCAGCACCTGGTTTATCAGACTGGGATTTTATCAAGTTTTCTATTTGTTGTTAATAGCTTGGGGTGTAAAGATGGGTTCTCTGGCCTGACTGAAAGAACAGGGGGATTCTTGGTCCAACTGTTCTGATTTTCCTTGCTCTATGTAGAAGGATTTTAAATACAGCCCCTGGTGTGTCTGAAAGGGATGTTAAGGCCCAGCGAAATGTGCTCAGGACTGAGCCATCCTGTGCCGTTACCAAGGCAACCGGAACGCTGCTCCACAGGCCTGGAAAGTGTCCTCAGCCTGCTGCTTGGAGAGTCCCAGCCCAAGGCTGGGTTAAATCCCAGGCAAGCTCATCCTACAGAGACAGGCTTAACAGAGGATGGTTAATTGACTAAACACGGGGGTTTGCCAGATTAAGAGCATTTAGTATCTAGAAACCGCTGGCTCTACCCAAGCTTTTAACAGAACAGCTCGAGTCTTTCTCAGAATTGTGCGAGAGGAAAACTAGTGGCAGGAAGATGAAGAGGATGATGATGACCCGAAAGACGACCCTGAAACTGGAACAAGGATTGGAACCAGAAGAGAAGAATTCGGCTGAGACAGGGGATTGTAGTGAACTTCAATAAATGATGAGAATCAAGAACTAAAAGCTTGAGTGGAAACTTAAAGACTCTGGGCTTAGGTAATAGATTCAGAAATAGTGTATAAACTGCACAAGGCCTTCGGACATTTGCCTTTCACTGAGGTGTTGGCCCAACTCTGAGCTGTTAATAAAGCAAACCCAGAGATACCCGCAGTCTGGCGAAATTCTTTAACCACATTAGCATGGATACAAGGTGGGTACAACAAAATTTTCTATATGAAAAGATATGTTTATATATTTAAATATGCATGTTTAGAAACATGCTCCTATGGCTGTACTTTTCCATGCAGAACCAGAGAGCATTTCAGAGTTAAAATCCATATCAGATACACAGAACATTATGAATCTGACCCCAGCACCTCCCCTCCTTTTCTGAATATTTCTTTTATTTATTTCATTTTAGCAACGGGCACTTTTACCTGGCACTTTGAAGGGTACCACATCAATCAGCAAGCCTCCATCCTGAGCTTTCTTAGCAAGGGTGTGTGAACGGAGGGCATACTCATCTTGCTCCAGGCGGGAAACGGCAAAGGCAGCAGCCAAACGATCGGCCGAGTGCCCCATGGTCTCGCTGGTAGAGAACTCTGCCACAGCTGGGAGCTACAAAACAGAAAAAGAAAGTCAGCACAGGTAAACCCCTCTCCCTGGGCAGTTACATAAAGGGCAGAAGTCGGGTAAGCCCTGCACAGTCAGCCAGTGAGGCCCTTCTGTTTATTAAGCAGAGCGGTTAATACGCAATTAACAGAAGGTAACCCTACCAGAAGTGTTAAGAAAGAAAACCTCTTTTTTTTAATGATGACTTATAAATAAATGAGATCATAGAAGTAAGAAATCAATGGTCATTGTGATTCTGAATAAGAGACTAGAGATTAGTAAACTATGGTAAGGCTGCAGGTGTTCAAATAAACTGGGGTCATAAAACCACGCTGTGCTGCTCATTTGTCCCACGTCCAGCCCTCAGCATGGCTGGCCAAAAACCCAGCCTAGTTAATCCGTGGGTAAAGAAAGATGAATTGAAACCTTTAGTTTAGGTATGTTTAAGCTGATTATAATATTTTAACTGATAAAGACATGAGGTAAGAAATGGGTGACGATCAGAGCGTCTAGTTGTAATGTTCTTAAAAGTTATAAGATTAACTTCTCAGAAATTAGAAATGTTAAATGGAGCATCGAGGAAAGGTTGTGGGAGACAGATGAAGAAAGAGGCTGTTTGAAGCTGGATGACTTGACCCTGAAATGGACCAACAAACCATGTGATCAGGAGCAGAGCCAAAGACAAGAACGGACTTGCTGACTGATGGAAATTTATGGACATTTTTGATCACTGAAAGAATAGAGAACTGAAACATCAAGGGAAACTGAGGTGGAATTTGTACAATGTGATGGTTTAGAATCCCTATATAAGAAGGAGCAGGGACTGGTGTAAATTGCCATTCACTGAGGTGGTGGCCCAACTCTGAGTTGTGGATGTGATCCTAAAGGCAAACCTAGAGTGAAGCCCTTTCTGCTACAAGTATACTTTTATTTGTCTTTATCAAGAGGAACCATCACTTTCAAAAATTTTAGGAAAAAATGGATAAAAATAAGGCCCAGACTGCTGCTTCCTCCAGAGGTTCAAGAACTGCACTGCGTTTGCACGTGCAAAGAGCAGCTGCCTTGTGCATTTAACAAGGAATCCCCTACGAAAGGTGACCGGATTTTTTTGAGCTAAGGTGAAACACCACGTCCCACGACCTTAAAACTCCTTGTTAGGTTCCTCCTCAAGCAAAACCAGAGGCAGCAGGTGATTTGAGCTCAGCTTTTGTTCTTCCAGCCCCACACAGGAGATCCCTGTGTGCGTTTAAGCCTGCGATGCTCATCTCTTATTCAGCCTGGGGATCTCATCTCCGCTGCACGCTCGCTGCGCTGAAGGCGGCCGGCACAGACACAGTTTGCTCGGGAGGAGCTCAGTGGCACCAAGTCTTACAGGCTTTTCCTTCCCATCTCCACCACGGTGGAATTCACCCCTCTGGTGACCTCCAAGGCAGGGACAGGGGGGCTCCTCTGCAGCAAAGTCCTGACACGAACCAGCAGACCGCCGATTCTCGTCAGGGCCCAAACGCGGGAGCTGAACACATTCAGCACCTGGCAGGACTTGGCCAGGAACACTAATCATAAGGTGTATTAATCAAACCACAATTAATACACTGAGAACATTCCTCTCTGCCAGAGAGGGACCTGGGGGGGTTGACTGATAATGAGCCAGCGGTGTGCCAAGGTGGCCAAGAACACCAGTGGCACCCTGGCTTGTATCAGCCCCAGCGTGGCCAGCAGGGACAGGGAAGGGATCTGACCCCTGGGCTCGGCACTGGTGAGGCCGCCCCTCGATGAGTGGGGTCAGTTTTGGGCCCCTCACTCCAAAAAGGCCCTTGAATGACTCGAGCGTGTCCAGAGAAGGGCAACGGAGCTGGTGCAGGGTCTGGAGCCCAGGTCTGATGGGGAGCGGCTGAGGGAACTGGGGGGGTTTAGTCTGGAGAAGAGGAGGCTGAGGGGAGACCTCCTGGCCCTCTGCAACTGCCTGACAGGAGGGTGCAGAGAGGGGGGAGGAGTCTCTTGAGCCAAGGAGCCAGCGCCAGGCCAAGAGGGAATGGCCTCAAGCTGCGCCAGGGCAGGGTCAGACTGGCTCTGAGGAAGGATTTCTTTGCAGAAGGGGCTGTTGGGCGTTGGAATGGGCTGCCCAGGGCAGGGGGGGAGTCCCCATCCCTGGAGGGGTTGAAGAGTAAAGTTGACTTAGCACTTAGAGATATGCTGTAGTTGGGAGCTGTCAGTGTTGGTCAATGGTTGGACTGGATGATCTTCTAGGTCTTTTCCAACCTAGACAATTCTGTGATTCTGTAAATGCCTAAAAAAAAATTACCTCAGGAGCAAAGTAGTCAGGGCGAATTTTGGAAAGCAGGGAGAGCTTCTGGCCCAAGGTCTTGGCTCGGTTAAGGGTCAGCATAGTCTTCCTCATCTTCCTACTGTGACGAATGGGAACGTCTGACATCAGCTCCACACCCCCCGCTACGACGACGTCGCACTGGCCAGCTGCAATCATACCCACGCCTGCAGAAGGAGACAGAGCTTCCCATGAGAGCTGGGGGGAGAAGCGACACTTACCCCGTTCGTGCCTTGGCCACTACGTTTTATTTCCTCCTCCAGCCTCTGGCTTTGGCCGAGTTACAGAACATGGGCTTAACAGAGACTGAGCAGGTTGAACAGACTTTTTTCTGAGTCACGCTAGTTTTGTAACTTTGCTTCCACTTCTCTTTTGTCACACACAGCATTTGGGAGAATCATACCCCCAGCTATTAGAGACAGTAACCAGGTCTCCATTTTTTTGCACTGTTTAGGCTAAGTCAGACACGAAAGTAGCCTGAAAGGTATCAACTTCCTTATCGTGATGTGGTTGTTACCTCCCAGGTTAACACAGACCCTGAGTACAAACTATTGCTGAGTGCAAAGGGTGCCAAGCTGCTGGCAGGTCTACAGCAGACACCCAAACCATATTATATTTTGTTGGCTCAAAAACTTTCCCTCTGTTCCAGAATTTCTTCAGATGTTCACTTATATTCACTAAGCAGTGCAAGTTAGACGAGGGATGTAGAGGAGCTGCTAAGCTCAGTCTCACACCCACAGCTTGTTCTTCCAGTCAACATACCTGTGGTCATAGCCTGGTTTGAAGAAATGCAAGCCATGGTGACTGTATGGGCTGGAGTTTTGTCAGAGAAACCTGCTCCCAAGGCAGCCTACGAGCAAAGAACGGCTGTTAAAATCTACACCTTCTGCAAGACAGGGTCAGAGCTACCTTCTGCCCAGTAACACACCTTGCCAGACTAAACTGGGAACAAGGACATCGAGTTTCCAGTCAGGCAATTACTGCAGCAGCTCATCCCCTCCCCAGACTCCGGGGAGAGGAGGAGACGGCAGCTGCCAAGGCTCTCGGTCGCGTGATGCCATCACCAGCCCCCCATTAATAAAGGGACAAAGTCATCACACCTCTCAGAATTTCAAAAGAGCCTCCAACTACTCGACACCATCTCTGCTTCACCCTATTTGCAAAGGCAACACGTGAAAGGAATTACTTAGACCCCTCAGAACAAGGCACTTGCTTTTCACAGAGCAGAAAACACTCCCTGCAGCTCAGCATCGCAGCTGCCCCAGGCGAGAGCCCGGCCTCCCATCACGGGAAAACGGCTCCCAGCAAGACCTTCCCTACTTGAGACGTGGCCAACTAGTTGAAAGTTCAACAGTTGTTCCCGAGTTAAAATTACACCGCGGCAGCCTCATCTGACTGGCAGGTGACCAAAGCAAGTATTTGCATATACAAGGCGAAAACTGCTGATGGAACTGGAGAGCCTCGTAACCTCCCGAGTCTTTCCAGCCCAGGTTACATCACAGTTTCGCCCAGTTGCAGAGAACAGCAGGTTACAGAAAATCCCAAGCTGCCTCTGTAACGTGGCTTCAGCGGATCATTTCTGTGGATAATACACGGATTGTGTTTTCTGACTGCCAGAAAAAAGGGCAGCCAAGCTACTCCTCCATTTCAAATTATTCCAAAGATGCATCTGATCAGCCAACTAAAAGAAATAAATACCACAGTAAAGCAACGTATCACAGCACGCTCTGGTCCCCCCAAGTACTTCAGACAAGCCAGCCTTTGAGCCTGACTGGTAATTAAGAGCTGAGTGATCAGCAATCATTAACAAGAGCTTGCCTTTCAGGGAAGAATCAAGCAGAGGCTCCAGAGGGTTAAAACACACTTGATCCTTGGCAGATTTCAAGAGGAGGCAGAGCCCATACAGTCACTTCACAGGCAACACTGCATAACTAGTTCATATTCTCAAATCATATTTAAATGAACCATAATACTGGATTGATTTTTTTTTTTTTTTTTTGGCAAGTGTTTGTCATCTTCATACTTGCTGCAGAAATGGGACTCACAGGGGAAATGCTGCACGTAACCCACCTCTCTGGCAACATTACTGGTTTTCACCTCCTGGATAACTGTGCCATAAACAATATAATCAACAACCTCCCGCGGGACACTGGTCCGGTTCAGCAGCCCCCTAAGGAGAAGATCAAAACAAACAGAATTTGCACCACGTAAGCAATAACCTTGTTTCAGTCTTCAAACATCCTCTTTCCACCAGCTTGGCTGGAGAATGAGGCAACAATGGAGCCACATCTTCCACCCCCAGCTCAGAAGAAATCTTGTGCACGTAGGTACGTAGGGAAAAGTGTAACTGACTACAGACTGCAAATAATCATGGTGATAAAATCATGTAAATTATTATGTAAAATAATTACATAATTTAATGAAACTAACTACTCTATCCCTTCACCGCTCTCAGTAATGGCTGTTAGTATCTTCCCCAATTTGGAGTGTTCTGACATCAAAATTAAAGGAAGAAGGCCCTAAGAGGTAACAAAACCAATCACCCTCGGTGTAGGAAAGCGTAAAACTTCAGTAAAGGAGCAAAAAGGAGCAGTGTGTTTTCACAGTTCGTCAGAAAATATACTGTGTGATTTGCCTGAACATCTCAACAAACACGCCAGCGCAGCAAACCCACTGCAGGCAGCGCTTTAAGGCCACTGGGATTCAAATGTGGATTCATGCACCAGGGAGTACCAAAGAAAAATGAAATTAAAGGCACCTCAATCAATAACTTCTCTTCTGCAGAACATTAAAACCCCCTCGATGGCCAGGACAGAGCCCTCACACAGGACTAACACGCTGTCAACCAGATCAGGCTGCCCTGGTTAAGCATGGCATTCAGACTTGGCATGAGGACACCCAACCTCACAATCACCAAACCTTGGGCCTTGAAACCTCCCTCCCCGCCCCGCTCCGAGTAAAGCCTTCTCTCTTCCCAACAGCGCTTTGCCCCGCTTCTCAACAAAACAAACCCACTGCTCATGGCCTGCAGCTTTCGACAAACCACTGCAGAATCACAGAACAGGAGGGACAGGCAAGACGTCAGAATCAGCTCATTATTCTGGTTGCCACTTAAGCTTCTCTGCACGGCCCAGACTGGTTTTCCCATGAATTGTTAAGCACACACCAACAATAGAATCCCAGAATCCTTCAGGTTGGAAAAGCCCCTCGGGATCATCGAGTCCAACCCTCAGCCCAACTCTACAAAGTTCTCCCCTACCCCACATCCCCCCACAGCTCATCCAAACGGCCCTTAAACACACCCAGGGGTGGGGACTCCACCCCTCCCTGGGCAGCCTGTTCCACTCTCTGACCACTCTTGCTGGGAAACATTTTCTCCTCATGCCCAGCCTGAACCTCCCCTGTTGCAGTTTAAAGCCGTTCCCTCTTGTTCTGTCACTAATTCCCTGGGAGCAGAGACCAGCACCAACCTCTCTACAATGTCCTTTCAGGGAGCTGCAGAGAGTGATGAGTCTCCCCTCACCTTCTCCTCCTCACACTGAACAGCCCCAGCTCCTTCCATCGCTCCTCACAGGATTTATTCTCCAGGCCCTTCCCCAGCCTCGTTGCCCTCCTCTGCCCTCGCTCCAGCCCCTCGAGATCTCTCTCGCACTGAGGTGCCCAAAACTGGACCCAACACTCCAGGTGTGGCCTCACCAGTGCAGAGCACAGGGGGACTGTCCCCTCCCTGCTTCTGCTGGTAGTAGAATAGCTGCAACCTCCATGTTTAGAAAACTAGTCAGAATCCAATGAGCTAGAATTTGTCAAGCAGGACAACACCACCATCTCTTTGTAACAACACACTTTAACACAGGCCTATTGTAAACCCTGCGGCTTAAGCCACCTCCTAACATAGTGGTGGAGCATGAAAAATGAAGCGCATCTGGATCGCATCATTCAGAGACAAAGCTAGACCTTGGCCTCCAAATTTCCAGAAGCCACCATCCCAACACTGGGACCCCAGCAGCTCAACAATTTTTCTGGGCCCTTTCAGCATTTGATTTACTTACTGCAGCGCAGCTCTTGCTAAGTCATGGGGCATAAGATCCGCATACCTGGAAGTTAAAGAGAGGCAGAAACTTAGGGGTGTCAGAAACAGGTACAAAGGACCAGTGACATACCAGCAACACTCCACTGCATTTATCATCAAACATCTCCTCCCCTGGGTTGTGAAGACTCCCTGTGTATAGGTCAGCACACAATCCCTGCCCTAAAACCGCCAAAAAAACAGCAGCAGGAGAATAAATAAATCCCCTCCCCATGCTAAGAGTTAGGTCTGGTCCTAATTTAGCTGTGGATTTAGGGCTAGAATAGTCTACAGCCAATTCTCTGCACCTGTCCTAGTTTTGTGAAACCTGTTGCTTTATCTCCTATGATTCACCACCAGCTTCCTCTAGGCATGCAGCATAAATCCCCCTTCTTTTCAGAATTCATATACATGACCAGTCTTCTTCAAACCAAATCAGGTAAGCTGGAGTAACTGTAGCAGCCTAACTCACTGCCACCTCAATATTTTAGGCATCATAAGTACATTAAAATGAACAAGTAAGCCAACTTTTTTCACAGAAAGATTCTACTATTAACCAAGTCAGTGTGTATTTTCTTCTTATTTTATACTTACGAGGTGCCAGACTGCAAAAATGGAATACGGACGCCCTCTACCACAACAATATTCTTCACGCCACTTTTGGTTAAGGTTTTCTTACTCTTAGGCTGGACTGCTAAGAGAAAAGTGATGTTAACAAGGCTACCAGCAAGCTTAAAGAAAGACCCTGTAGGAACCCCCTGACAGGAGGGTGCAGAGAGGGGGGAGGAGCCTCTTGAGCCAAGGAGCCAGCGCCAGGCCAAGAGGGAATGGCCTCAAGCTGCGCCAGGGCAGGGTCAGACTGGCTCTGAGGAAGGATTTCTTTGCAGAAGGGGCTGTTGGGCGTTGGAATGGGCTGCCCAGGGC
>ML997786.1:98420-109863 GCA_010365825.1 Otus sunia
GGGGGGCGGTGGGGGGCGGGGGCGTGGGGGTGGCCCTGGGGGGGGGGGCGCTGTGAGGGGCAGCGGGCGCTGTGCCCACGCGTGAGGGTGTTGGTGGGGGTGGGCGGAGGGCAGCGTGTCCCGCAGGGGGTCGCCGGGCGGTGCGGCCTCGGGTGTCAGCGCGGGGGCCGTGGCGGGGGGTGTTCCCGGTGTGCGTGTCCGCTGGGAGGCCAGGGGGCTGCCGCCGCGGAGGAGTCCCCGCGTGTGTGTGTCCCCTGCGAGGGTGTTGTCCCCACGGCGTGTGTATCGCTTAAAGGGATTCCCGGCACGTCCCTAACAACCCCCCTTCGATACTTCGGCCTTCCCAGGGCAGGGATCCGCGTCTCTGTGTCCTGGGTGGGTCACAGGGTGAGGAAGGGGCTGTGTGTGTGTCCCCACGGGGGACATGCTCCCACACCAGTCCCCGACGCTAAGGCTGGCCTTTGTGTGCCTGGTCCCTGTGTCCTTGATGGGTACATTGTGGGGATATGTGTAGGGTTCTGGGGTGTCCCTGTGACCCTGCACTGCGGGGGGGACACACCCTCTTCACATGAGCTGATCCGCAGGGAGAGAGTGTCCTTGTGTCCTTATGCAAGTGTGCGTCCCCCTGTGTGTGTCCCTTGGGGGGGGCAGGATGTCCCCATGTCCTTGGCTGTCTGGATCCTGGGGCTGTCCTCCAGGCACTCAGGTGGGAAGGGGGTGTCCCCGTGTCCCTGCATGGGTGGGGAGGACACCCCAGGCCTGTTAGCATCTCCAGGTGCCCCAGGATTTGTTTTTATTTTAGTATACAGACATCTTGCCTTGTGATCTGTCCCCGGGCAGGGCCTTGGCACTCTCCTGCCTCTGTGCAGCGCTGGGTCGTGGTGCTTCCTTGCAGAGTTACCAAAGCAAGGAGTCACCACGTGCCCCTGGGAGGGCCGAAGTATCAATGCTGACCTGAAATCTGGCAGCATTTTATTTAAATCTTTAACACCCGTCTTACGTAAGGTGTTGGAGCACGTCTGGACGTGAGCAGGGCGCTGCGATCGACAGCGAGCAGACCCGTGGTAACTCCAGCGAGCGCTCAGGCTGTTGTTGGTTGGATTTCTTCTTATAATTGGCAAAATTCTTCATCGCAAACAGTCCTGGAGCTGCTGTGAGGACCGCTGTTGCTCACGATAA
This sequence comes from Otus sunia, assembly GCA_010365825.1. NCBI lineage: Eukaryota > Metazoa > Chordata > Aves > Strigiformes > Strigidae > Otus > Otus sunia. The sequence goes on from ML997786.1 coordinate 99,600, forward strand.
TTAATAGCCTTGTTCTGCCGTAACAAAGTGTTTGTTAAACTGGATGCAAACCTCGCCAGGGTGGGCTGAAAAGCCTGCGGAAGGCGGCAAGCAGGCAGAAGGCAGCGTGAGCTCCAGAGCGGGCTGTACCTGCTGAGCCACATGCCGTGGGCAGGTTCCCAGAGGAGACAGCAGAGCTCAGTTTGTCAGTAGTTTCCCAGCTTGCAGGTACAGGCTGAAAGCGTTGGGCGGTTGTTGTCCAGAGCTTCAGCTGACTCGTGCTGCCGGAGCTTGGCTTGGGCCAGGACTGCGAGCAGGCTTTTCTCCAGAACTGATGGATGCTGTTCCCACTTCGAGTGGCGTGGCGTGTCTGAGTGAGTGGAAGGGCGAGAAGGGGAAGTGCTGGACAGGGGAGCAGCCGAGGAAATAAAAGAGAAAGTGGGAAGAAACAGATCCCGGCTGGGGGTTTTCTGTTCTCTGCTGCATCCAAATTCTCAGCAAAGGCCCGACAGCAACTGTCTGAAGTGTTGGTTTCCCCATCTCTAGACAATCTTTTAATTGGAGTGAGTGAAGTAGTGAAAACGGAATCGATATTCGAAGCTTTTAATTCTAGAGTGAACGTCAGGGAAGCGGCGGAAGCGTACATCTGGCCTGCTGCTGCTTCCTTCAGCAGTTTGAAGGAGGATTTTTCCGGCTCCAGTCTTGGCAAGTTACCATCGTGCCGCTGAATGAATCGATGCCTAAAGCAGATGTGCTGTGACTGTGACTGAGTCAATGTGCTTCTAGTTTTAGACACGTTTTCCGCAAGTATTCTGGGCTCTAAAATAAAATACTGTCAGGCTCAAGAAACCTCACTCAGATATTAAGCAGCTGTTACTCTAATGACAGCATCTTTCCCAAAACAGTTTATATTAAAATGTAGTGAGACTTGTTCAGTCGTGCCCTTGATATTTTTTTTTTTTTTTCTTACTTCCTATCTTCTGTTTTGCTAGAACTGAAAGGCAAAATGGAATTCAAGGTTTAAGGTTTTCATGGAAGCAGTCTGTTTAGAAACTGATAGGAAGGAGGAAGGCATGTTAGACCACAGAAAAAGTTAATTAATCCATTCCCTTTTTATTTTTGACGGCGTGTGTTTTGCACACGATATAGTTTTTACTATGCTGCCAGTGCCTTGCTCCTGGTTAGAGAGATGTGCTGCTTACCTTCCCACATGCCAGCCTTAGCAGGCGCCTGACTGAGGGTGTGGAAGGAAAACATCATCACTTGCCTTGCAGCTGAGCTTTGTTTGGGCTGATTCTCCTTCCTGCTGTGCCATGTGCGGCGGTACAGGATTGAAGTGAGTGAATTCAGTAAGATAGTTCAGGCCTTGCCGCCTTTTTTAAAGTAATGTGGCTTTTACTGAGTTAAAATACCACCGTTAAATGTGCATCATAGTCTACTGAGGAGCATCTGTCAGCAGAGAAACTGTTGTCAGGCCACGCTCAGTTTTGTGGGAAATGAGTGTTGGTGCTTATTTTCAGGAATAGCTGACTTGAGCGCACAGCAAATGTACGGAAATTAATGCTGGCTACGGCAATCACAGTCTGGGTATTGTCCCAGTCAAAAAATACCTTAAAGTAGCTTTGCAGTGGAAACCAGTTCACTCTTTGTTTATAAAATGGTGCTGTGGGCACATGACAGACACAGGGACACACAAACCTGTGTGCCAGGACAGACTGATACTGAATTTCCACCGCACCGTGTGTCCTGGGCTCCGGGAATGGAGCGCAAAGGTCAGTCCCTGCTGCCAGCACCGGAGACAAAGTGGAAAGGGGGCCAAAGTGCAGCAGAGCTCCAGCCCTCAGCCTGGGTCACGGGGCTGTGGGGAGGGGGAAGCACCTCTCGGTGAGGTGTAGGCTGAGGTTTTAAGCTTGTACTGGGTTTTCTGCCTTCTTGCTGCCAGGAATGGGAATGTTTCATTCCTGAACATTTTGCTGGCGCTGAGCAGTAAACCTCCCCCAGCTAAGCAGCTGTGTTCCAGTTGGTAGATGTACACATGGTGCTTCAGAAGTAACACTTCCACTAGATTTCAGACATAAAGCAGCTTTGGCAAGGGTTCAGCCTAGCTCTGCATTAGAGGAGCCTCTCGGTCAGGATCAAGGTCACTTGAATAGAACCGAGATTCATTCTTGTGCTGAGAGATGATACAAGAAGAATTTCTCAGCGGAAAAAGGAGATCTGGGGTTTACAAGTCAGAAAAGTGGCATTTCACTTGTGGACAGAACTTGTTCACACTGTGGTCTTGAGTTTTATGAGTGCTTTGAAACAAGATGAGTTTGTCTAGGTGCTTCCATATGTAATAAGTAGAGATGGTTTGAATATTTTTTTGATAGATGGAGGTGAGAATAAATATATTGGTGCTTTTTTGGTGGCTCACCAGGCGTATACCCTGAGATCTGTGAAGCAATACTTGGGGTGGCACCTTTCGCTGGCACAAGAGTGTGTTTTTGCAGAAATATTCTGGGGTGGTTGTGTTTGATTTGTGGAGAAGTTAACTCTCAGGCTTGAAACGATCCCAAGTGCAGCGAGGTCTCTGGTTTAGCACGTGCAGAAGTGTTGAACTCTGCATGATGAAAGCAAAACACCCCCGTGTGCCACCTGCTTTATCTCTTGTCAGCAATTTGGGAAGAAAGCTTTGATTTTTTTCTTTTTTTTTTTTTTGCTCTCAGTTTGGCATTGCTGCTGTTGGAAGCCGCGGTGTGGAATCTGTGCTGTGAAGGTCACTTCAAGTGTGGCATCTGCTGAACTCTGGTGGTGGCTCAGGTCAAGCCTAACAGAAGGAGTTGGCTCATAGTCAGGATTTTCCAAAACGCTGTGCTCAGTAGATGAGATGGGAGGATGCATTAATAAAGGAGAGTTAAGCTCAGACTACTGAGAATTCCTTTAACATCTACAACATCTTTTCTTTAGGTTATGCCTGCCGTAACATCTCCACCTCCACCGCCCTTCAGAGTAAGTGTAAAGCTTTTCTGTGCGGGTTCATTTTCTTTCTTAAAATCCCCTGACCACAAGCTGATGACACATTTCTGTCTGTTTCCAGCTAGAACCCACGTTAGCTGTGATATCAAAGGAGATGTTGCCGTTGTACGATTCAACACGCCAAATTCCAAGGTACTGTTTTAGCTGGCTGTGGTTAAGTGGAGTGTCAGTGGCAGTGGCAAGAAAAGCAGCCGTACGAAGAAGGCATCGAAAAGTCTAATTTAGGACTAAGAACTTCCCTAACCTGCGGCTTTTCAAAGTTGCAAGCAAAGTAAAAATAGGAAAATGAGCATTTGGGCGTTTAATGAGACATCTGAAAATGGAAGAAAAGGATCTGGGTGTTCTAATTGACAAGCAGCTGAACAGGAGCCAGCAGTGTGCCCAGGTGGCCGAGAAAGCCAACGGCATCCTGGCTTGTGTTAGAAATAGTGTGACCAGCAGAAGCGGGGAGGGGACAGTCCCCCTGTGCTCTGCACTGGTGAGGCCACACCTGGAGTGTTGGGTCCAGGTTTGGGCACCTCAATGCGAGAGAGATCTCGAGGGGCTGGAGCGAGGGCAGAGGAGGGCAACGAGGCTGGGGAAGGGCCTGGAGAATAAATCCTGTGAGGAGCGATGGAAGGAGCTGGGGCTGTTCAGTGTGAGGAGGAGAAGGTGAGGGGAGACTCATCACTCTCTGCAGCTCCCTGAAAGGACATTGTAGAGAGGTTGGTGCTGGTCTCTGCTCCCAGGGAATTAGTGACAGAACAAGAGGGAACGGCTTTAAACTGCAACAGGGGAGGTTCAGGCTGGGCATGAGGAGAAAATGTTTCCCAGCAAGAGTGGTCAGAGAGTGGAACAGGCTGCCCAGGGAGGGGTGGAGTCCCCACCCCTGGGTGTGTTTAAGGGCCGTTTGGATGAGCTGTGGGGGGATGTGGGGTAGGGGAGAACTTTGTAGAGTCGGGCTGAGGGTTGGACTCGATGATCCCGAGGGGCTTTTCCAACCTGAAGGATTCTGGGATTCTGTGAATGCCTCGTGGGAATATTATGTGTGTGCTAAGCTAACTTGTCTCTCTCACTGGCACAAAATACTGCTAAATTTTACTAAGTTCTTGGATTCAAGACAGTTAAGGAGAGTGCCCATTATATAGAAAAAAAACTGCTTAGAAACTCATAAAAATCTGTGTTTGAGGTCACCTGTTGGTGAGGTTGAAGAAGTTATTAATAACAGATTACTTGATGACCTCCTGCAGGGTTTCATCTTGGAGGGTTTTTTTTTCTCACTGTATTATGACACAGGATGAGCTAAATTTTATAGTAAATCTGGACTTCATTTGAGCGCCCCAGAAGTGTTAAAATTGCGCCAAGCAGTGGTCGGGCTGTTGGGCAGATTCCTGGTTGATCTAGTCCTGTTTTTTTTCCAGAAGGCATATTTTGAAAGGCTGGAGAGCTGCTGCTCCTATTGGCTTGGAAAATCCGTTCAGACCTACTGTTGGCTTTGGCTTTTTGTTGTCAGTTTGTCTTCTGTGCAGGTTTTCTGAGGACTGATGATTTGAGTCCAGGCCTAACCAGAGGTTAAACTCCCCTGTCTCCTGGGCTCATGGTTTATGGTGCTTATTTGCTGCTTTCAGGTGAACACCCTATCCAAGCAACTGAGCTCAGAGTTTACTGACATCATGAATGAGATCTGGACCAATGAAGCTGTCAAAAGTGCCGTCCTCATCTCTTCAAAGCCAGGCTCTTTCATTGCTGGAGCAGATCTCGAGTAAGTACGGGGGCTTAAGAAGTGACACAGCTGGAGCTTTCTCCAGCATCCAGGGCCAGAGGGCTGTGAAGTCTGAGCATTTTGTCCCTGACATCTCCCCAGGGGCGAGGCAGGGGCTGGGAATGAAATCCCTGCACACAGGATGCCTGACTCGCTCAAATGAAGTCAGGAGCTTGACAAAGAGGAACGTGGCGAGTCGTTAAACCCCGTTTGGCTGGAACCCTTGGTCACTCCTTCCTGCGTGCTGGGGTGCAGCCAAGAAAACCCATCCTGGCTCTGGGATAAGCATTGTTCTTTGGTCTGGGACGCAGCAAGAGCAGATCATTTACATGCAGGACTTCATTTAAGCTGGGTTTGAGTGCCTGGCAGTCTGCCGCGTGGCCCCTTGATTAGGCAGGACTTGGCACTCTGCCACGTGGAGCATCTGAGTGGCCTCCCAAGGCAGTGGGTGACTTTTGCAGGGCGTGGAATGACCTGTGTGGGTGCTCTCACTGGGACCTGGAGCGCCACTGCCTCCTAGTCCTGACATCGGGCAGGACAGAGTAGTTGTTAAAAGCCAGAAAGCTCTGAGGTGAGAAGGTAAATTACAAATAGACCCTTCCAAACCTCATTACCTTTTCAACAGGGTTTATTCAGGGGCAGAGACTTGATGTGTGATGTGGTGGGAAGGAGGCAGGAGCTAGAGCTGGCAAAAAGACTGGCTGCGTTTGAGAGGTCTCTGCTGGTCTCAACACTACGGGCCTCCTGATTTGGCCCTGCCTGGCAGACGCTGCCAGCCTCCCTGAGTTTAATTGGCACAGGGAGTCGTTAATTGGCCGAGTGCAGCGTCAGAGCACTGGCCATCTGCTCCTCTAAAAACTGCTCCTGGGCTCTCCCCTCCACCCTTCCTGGCAAGTGCTTTGAGGCTTCCTATGACCCTTCCTGCTCTCCCCTAAAGGCTTTCAAAGCTCTAACACAAGGAAACTCTTTCACTGCCTGCAGGCGCAGCCCAGTGTCAGCGTGCAGTGACTTAACCCACTGAATTTAGTAGTCTTCCCATGTTGTCTGTTAATCTAAGACTGGAGGACTAAATAGCTCTTGCCTGTCTGTCACTCACTGGAGCTTTGTGGGAAAAAAAGGAACAAACTCATTGAAGCGCTCTCATTTTACTGCTGTTTTCTCAGTGCTTTTCCAATTCTGATCAGCCTTTCTGCCTCACTGCAGCATGATTGAAGCCTGCAAGACTTCACAGGAAGTGGCTCAGCTCTCTCAGGAAGGACAGAAGATGCTTGAAAAAATTGAGCAGTCTCCAAAGCCCGTAGTTGCTGCCATCAGTGGGTCCTGCCTGGGAGGAGGACTGGAGGTATTGAACGATTCTGGGGCTGACAAGCAGTTGATAACGCTGGTTCTCTAAACCATCCAGGCGATGCCTGCAGGGCTGCTTACTGGGAAGAGGGATTTGAGACCTGACTGAGTTCATTACATCCATTCAGATGGGTTTGTGGCAAGTTAATGGCCTGGTTGTGCTTTAGGTTAATTTTTCTGCTTCTGTTGAAAGAGAGCTAATCCAATACAAACCTGTGTGGGCCAGGCTAATATTTAGATGAGAGCATCCCCTGTTTCTGGCAGGCATAAATGCTGCTGGCAGAGTCCGGGCTGGAAATTGCTGCTTTTCAGATGAAGTGAGTCTCATATCCCAGCATACCTGTTCTTTAAAAGGTGGTTGTGAGAGGGATGAGTCTGGGGAACCTGGCAGCCTCCACCCTGGCCTGTGTACTCTGCCCTGTCGCTTCGGCTGGGTGCAGTATTTGCTTCCGTAATCTCCATCTAGGAGTTTGTAAACTGAAAGACTCCGGTACTCCCTGGAGCAAAGTTGTTCTGTTTTAGTGACAATCCTTTAGGAGTGGAGTCTCTTCAGTTGCATACTGATTTCTCAAGCAATCGCTGCTTCTTACAAGCACGTGTGGTCTTTCACAGGGAAACCTTTAGTTTTCTCTTCCTTTTTTAAGCTTGCCATTGCCTGCCACTACAGAATAGCAACAAAGGAGAAGAAAACAGTCTTGGCAACACCTGAAGTGTTACTGGGTCTCCTGCCAGGGGCAGGGGGTACTCAGAGGCTACCCAAGATGGTAAGTAAGAGGGAAAACTTCACGCAACAGCCCCTTCCATTGCATGGCTTGCTCCTGTTCTGAAAGCCCCTTTCTGCCCTTCCAGGTGGGACTGCCTGCTGCCTTTGATATAATGCTGACGGGAAGGAACATCCGTGCTGACAGAGCAAAGAAAATGGGTCTGGTTGACCAGCTGGTGGATCCACTAGGTCAGACATGACGCCTCTCAGATCTGCTGCCTGTCAGTTAACCTCTCCACCCTGCTGAAATGGGGGGAGAAGCCGTTGATGCAGTCTAGAAGGGGTAAAGCACGTGGGCTGTGAAGCCCTTACCGTGCTCTGCAGCGCAATCTCCATCCCCACCTCAAAAGCACGTGCCCGGGGACCTTGAAACGTCGGGCTCCTGCTAAAGTGCAGTGAGTAGGGAAAGGTTAGCGCAGAGGGTGGCCTGCTGGCTCTTGCATCAGCTAATTACACAGATAAGAACCTCCATTCCTCATTTATCATGTCAGAGGCAGAGATTGCAACCCATAATGAAAGGAGAATAGATGACCGATGTCTACATTTATGCAGCCTGCAGATGTTAATCTCTGTGACAAGATCTTGAGAAGAAGCCAACCCCATGACTTAGGTGCTCTGAATTGCCAACTGACTTTCAGCTGAATGGAGAAATTCCTTGCAAACTGCAGATTTCCAAGTGCTGAGCGGGCTAGTGAATAATTTCTTGCTTCTGCCGTTCCTTCACTAGGGTGGCTCTCTTGGAAGGTGACTAAAGGAGGGGCAAACCCTCCACAGCCTCCTCAGAAAGGTCTGAGCACCCTAAGTTTGGTTTCCTCAGGCAGAGCACGGCCTGGTGGCCCTTAGCTTCTGAATTTGAAGAAAATAAAAAGAAAAGATACTGCTGCCTACCCTGAGAAATTCAGGGGAAGGCCCTGTGTCCGTTCTGTCTCACGTGACGGCGTTCAGCTGGATGAGGTGTCCTTAGCTGTAATTTTTCTTACAAAGCAGATCAGTGGTACCCAGTCCTGAGGTGAAATCGGCTGAGTAAACTTTACTTGTTTAAATGTGAATCGCCTTTTGAGACCCAGCAAATGTGGCTTTTTATACCAACGATTACACCGGTTTGCTTAAAGGAAACCTGAACGTCCCGGAGAGCTGTTTGGAATCCTAGCTCAGACCAGATAAGCACAAAAACCAAATTACCTGCACACATTAGAGGCATTCCTTGTGCAGGCAGATAGCGGCCGTGCCAGCCAGTTCTGCTGAGTAGTTTCATTTTCATTCTCAACAGCTGGGGGAAAGCAGCTTTAACTGGGGAGATGCTTGAACTGGTTGTAGAAAGCTTTGAAGGAGAGAGATGGCATGAATAAGGAGGCAATTTCATGGGGTGCAATCAGTTCTCCTTTACTCGGGAGTTCTACAGAATTCTCTCGATCTAGTTACTGTGGAGCCCAGATCTAAGGGCCAGGCCAAGAGGGAATGGCCTCAAGCTGCGCCAGGGCAGGGTCAGACTGGCTCTGAGGAAGGATTTCTTTGCAGAAGGGGCTGTTGGGCGTTGGAATGGGCTGCCCAGGGCAGGGGGGGAGTCCCCATCCCTGGAGGGGTTGAAGAGTCGGGCTGAGCCAGCGCTGAGGGATCTGGTGGAGTTGGGAACGGTCAGGGTGAGGTTCATGGTGGGGCTGGAGGATCTTCAAGGGCTTTTCCAATCCAGATGATTCTGGGATTCTGTGACATCAGGTCACTAAAGCTGAAGGTCTCAGACACGTTGCCTTGAAATAGCAGAAAGAGAATTTGGAAGCTGGTACAGTTTGAACTCAGAAATCACAAATGCTCTCAAATTTCCAACAAATTCTTTCAAGTCCCCTGGGCACTGCTGAAATGTAGATCATGCAGCAGCTCTGGGTTAAGTTTTCTGAGCTGCCTGTAAAATGAAATATGGTGTTTTGTTTGGACTGTTTTCCTCTAGAATGGCTCTGACATACTGCCAGAGCATGAGTGAGACGTCCTAGCAGCGAGCTTCATGATCTGGTCCAAACGTATGTGTGCTTTTATTTGCTGCTTGCTGAGAGCCTCCAGCAAGCAGCAGCGTTTGGGATCTGTGAGTAGACACTCTCAAGTCTTTGAGGTGAAACTTTAAAGTTGAAGAACCTCAGCTTTTGGTGGAGGGCGAGAGTAGTGGGAGGTGAAAGAGGAAGGGGTTTCTGTCTGGTTTTGTTCTTCAGCTGCCTTCTGTGTCGGGGAGTAGTTGTCTGCTGTGGCACTTTCTTAGCTCTGAGAACTCTGTGCAGCGTCTGGGTGTGGTTGGAGCAGTTTATAGGGAAGGTTAATGAGGTTTTCCAGCTGTAGGGATTCTGAGTAGTAACCTCATCAGGTTTGTTCTGCTAGTTGGGAGGCAGCCCAAGGCTCCTTACGGTGGCCCTGTGCAGAATGGAATCACGGGGCATTGCTCTGTCATTAATGACTCATTGTATTTGCCTCCAGCAACTTTACACAACGGCCCTGTACTCTATCCTCCCGTACTGATGATACAAGTCCTGTGCTTGGAAATTGTGCAACCCACCCTCAAAGAGATTGCTAAAACTCGTTTTGTGGTGGCTTGCTTCATTATTTGTGGGCCAGCTGTAAGTTAGCGCAGAGGATGATGGCACCCAGAGCCTGGCTGGGTGTTACTGCCAGGGGCACTAGCTAAAGCCAGGGAGACAGTTCCTGCACCTGAGATCAAATGTTGAGCTTTCATCGGACATCAGCTCCACTACAGGTAATTTTCAGGGACACAGCACTTTGTCTGTATGTTTAGTAGCAACAGTGTTGGCACATCTTGGTTGTGCAGATGACGGTGCCCTGTGGGAAAGAAGAGGTGCCACAAGAGGGACAGGAGGCAGAACACTGAAGTTCTGTTGAGATACAGATTTTTTTTTTTTTTTGAGTTATACAAAGTAAAAGGTTGAGGGATAAAGGGCACAACTTGCAACAAGAGATGGTCACGCACTGGAATGGGGTCCAGAGAGGTGATGGGAGCCTCTGTCCTTGGAGGTATTCAGAGGCTGGCAGAACATGCTTTATAAAGGAGACTTAAGAGCAGCCTTAAAGTACTTAAGACTTCCAGTACTTAGAGGGGATACAGGAAAGCTGGGGAGGGACTCTTTATCAAGGGGGTAGGACAAGGGGTAACAGTTTTAAACTGGAAGAGGGGAGATTTAGGTTAGATCTAAGGCAGAAATTCTTCCCTGTGAGGGAGGTGAGGCCCTGGCACAGGTTGCCCAGAGAAGCTGTGGCTGCCCCCTCCCTGGAAGGGTTCAAGGCCAGGTTGGACAGGGCTTTGGGCAACCTGGGCTAGTGGAAGGTGGCCCTGCACATGGCTGGGGGGTGGAACTAGATGATCTTTAAGATCCTGTCCCACCCAACCCATTCTGTGACCATTCTATGTCCCAGAGCAACTC
>ML997786.1:134326-156431 GCA_010365825.1 Otus sunia
CCCCCCCCCCAAAGGTGCCATCAGAGCAGCAGCGGGGTCCTCCGGGGAAAAGCCCACGTGTGGGGACATAAAAAAAACTGCCAGGAGAAGCAGGAAGGGGGACAGAGCAGGGACAGGGACGGGGCAGGGATGGGAAAGGATCAGGGATGAGGATGGAGCAGGGATGGGGATGAAGCGGGGACAGGGATGGAGCAGGGATGGGAATGGGGATGGAGCAGGGATGAGGATGGAGCAGCGACAGGGAAGGAGCAGGGACAGGGATGGGGACAGCCGGGGTGACACAGCAGAGGAGGGGGACGGGGAAAGACTCTGGACTCGCTGATGGGGATGACACCGACACGGGGACACTGAGAGCTGCCGGACAGTGCCGGTGTCCGTGGGGGAAGGTCCCTGCCGGGTCCCTGAGCCCCCCCGGGGGCACAAACGCCACCACCAAGGTCATGGGCACGGCTGGAAGCGCCGCCCCGACCCCGCGGTGCCTCGGCCACAGCGATGGAGTCGCTGGCGGGATCGGGGGTGGCCTCGTCCCCCTGCGAGAGGCACGGGAGGGGACGGCAAGCAGCCGACGGGGACAGCCCGAGCTCTCGTGGGGGGTGACATCCCCACCCAGGGGTGCTCCCAAGGGCTGGGGGGAGAGGGGTCAGGGAAGGGCATCGGCTCGGGGCTGCTGGCACAGGGCGGCTGCTTGCCCCACGCCGAGGAGCTGGGGGGTGCCACAGCCCCCGAGCCGGGGCACCCCCACACCAAGGGGACGCTTCACACCGTCCTGCCTTTGGGAAACACCAACCTAAAGCTTTGCTGTAGAAAAGACAGAAATGAGGAGTTCTAGCGCCAGGCAAATCCTTTCTCAGAAGTTGAGGGTGGCAGCGGCCCGGCCAAGTGCTCAGATGAGGCTCTGGGGGGACTCGGTGGCTCTTGGGAGGAGGTGGGGGGCCAGGGCTCGGCCCTCTGCCCCCCGCCAGAGCCTGGGAAAAGGGAATTTAATGGGGCCGAGGAAGTAACCAATGCAAGTTTATAAAAGCTTTTATTTGCTCTTGGTACGACCAAGAATGGGACAGTGATCTTTTATACAATTTGATACAGTAAGTGGTACAAAAGAATGTGTTTTAAATAAAAAGCCAGAGTGGAGTAGCAAAAATATTAAAAGATTAAGTAAAAAATTGTAGGCATGGGAATTAATCCTAGACCTTAAGTTGATGCTGTTTTTCCACCGTCTGAGGCCGAGAGGAGGAAGCGCCGCTTTGCCCCCTGCCCCGCCCCAGCAGCTCCCCGGGACAGCGCCTGCACACACGTGTAGGACAGATTCAACCTCGGGTTTTAGTTTATCAGGACCAATTTAATCGAGTTAGATTATTTTTTGGTGGTTTTTTTTTTTTTTTTCTGTGACAAAAAGGTAGCGCCGAGTCCTCCGTGGGGGCTAAAGCCCAGCCTGGGGCTGGAGCAGGGAAAGCTGCGCTCGCATCCTTTTCTAGGCTGGCCTTAGGCTTGATTCCACGCCCAGGGCTGGGGAGGGGGTGTCTTCCAAGTAGAGGTTTCACAAGCAGTTAGTTCGCTAGCTAGCAGGANCAGTTTATTAAGTGGGTAAGGGGAGGAGGAAGGGGAGGCGGTGGCTAGAGCAGCAGCGAGGCGCCTGCTCTCTACCTGTCGGCTCGCAACGAACACAGCGTCTACAAAGGGATTTACACAGAGGGAGCCAAGCCCCTGGCAGCAAATAAAAAGCTCACGTTTAAAACAAGGATTATACAAAAAAAAAAAAACCAACAAACAAAAAAAAAACCCTAAACAAACCACCTTGATGTCTATTTCTCCATTTTTCCCTTTTTTGATCACGTTAGAAAGTGCAGGTTTCACCAAAAGCAGCCGTAACTCTATTTACAGCGCTGGGCGCGACGGAGGCGGCTGATCCGCCCGTCCCCGCCTCCTGCCCCAGCCCGGCGGCCACCCGACAGGGAAGGGTTAACACACACGGAGACAAAATGCCAGAATACAGAGGGAAAGGGGAGACACCTCGGTTCAAGTTACTACAGGGAAAGCCGTTCAAAACTAGATGTCAAAACACCGTCGTTTCGTTAAAATCAAACCAGCGTTACTCACTACTTTAATTCTTTACCGGAGACAGTCCGGAACCCAAGCGGACAAGAGCGAGGCACAAACTTGTCCAACTAAGGGAGACCGTGAGGCTTGGGGAGGGAGAAGCATCTATTTAAAATATCTTTGAGTCCTGGGGGGAGCAGCTCTCCCAGGGGGGGGTTAAACGCGAGTGAAGGTACAAAGGCTCCGGCGCCTCCTTCCCGCTGGCTGCCGCAAGGGAGGAAGCTGCGGGCACCGGAGCAACCCCCGCAGCCGGCTGGAAAAGCAAAATTAATCCCCGGGGGGGGGCTCAGGAGCCCGGCTGGGATCCCCCACCACGTCCCCACGGCGTGGGACCAAGAGCAAGGCTGACCCCGGTCCCAGCGCCGCCACCGTTACCACGGGGAAAATGGAAAGTTTGCAGGGAGGTAATAAATTAAACTGCCAACGTTTATTTTTTTTTCTCCCTTTTCATGTTTTTTTTTTAAAATCTAGTTTCACTCAGCCTTTTGCTAGGCTACCGAACCACTGGTTGGAGGGGCTAACGGGGAGAGAGAACTTAAAAGTTTGTGTTAACTGCTGTCAGTTTGGGAACTGCATGTTATATTCATACACATAAAGTAGACAACCACATCACCCTCCATAGAAAACTAGTGCATGCAAATAACTCTTCCATATCATAAAACCCAACGGCTATGCAGGAGGAGAGAGAAGATATACTAGTGAACTGACATTGCCTAGAGGGAAATTAGTAGGTATCTTCAACATTTTTACCTTGAAAGCTAAATCAGTGCTTTGTATTAAATTTTTGGCAAACATACCACGTTGCCATCCTTTTAATTAACACATCACACCATGAAGAAATGCAAATAAAAGCAGCATGCAGGCAAAAGGAAAGAGCTGCGAGTGAGGGAAAAAAGAAAAATGGCAGCAGGAACAGTTCTGAATGGCTAGATCACCAAAAAGGAGACACAGCAGATTAAATGTCTTTTTTTTTTTTTTTTTTTTTTGCACCACCCTTTGTCCTCGATGCATTACACCAACAATCACAGAAAGCAATCACAAAAGAGTTCAGTATTTTAAAATGGTCAAGTATGGATGGTAGGTCTCCTGCAACATGCTTCCACCAGAGGAGGAGAAAAGAAAAAAAGTGAAAACAAAAGTTCCTTTCCACATAAGGCACAGGACAAAATAAACCCCATTCACAGACTCAAGGCGAAAATGAGTGTTTTCCTGGCTCTTGGATGCATCTAGAGAATACGGTGACTCAAGCACATTATCCATGACAGAAAATTCCACTGTTGTACAAAATAAATTGTTAATTCTAACTTTTATTCTTATACAATTTGCAGAATAGAGTTGAATATGATTGCTATAGGTTTTAATGTCAGGAGGAACGGGACTATAATACAACCAAAACGTAGTGGTAAGTTGAGCAGGTACATTAAAAAAAAAAAATAAAATGAAGTCACGGAGATGATTTTCCTATACACATGGTTGAGCAAAATTATAGTACGCAAGCTGTCCTAAACGGAAAAACAAAGGGAGACAGAAGCTTGTTAAGATGAGGAACAAAACATTGGTTTAAGGTTAAAAACAGGCAGAGTGGTTTGTTTTGCAGCGAGAAAAAAGGGGCGGTGGATGGCGATTGGTGATATAGGAGAACGTTCAGCAACACTTGCTCTTCCAGCCTGTCACCCCACCTCCACTGCTGATATCTACATTTTCACTGTTGGGCTCTTTTACAGGGGTCTGCAAGGAAACAAGTAAAAAGAGTTAGATGACTCTCAAGATATTCTGCAGTAAAGTATTCAGAGCGGAAGAGAGAGCGGCTTGCAAGACGACTGGCATCACCGAATAATATTATGAATAAACCAGGGACAAAGAGCCCCTCAGAAATGTAGGGAATCCTCCTCCCCCTCCAGCAAAAGCAGACAAAACCGTTTAAAATTTTGTTTTAAATAAACAACAAATGGAAAGCTGGGGGAAAAAAAAAAAAACCAACCAACAACTTTTGAACTTGGACCACCCCAAAGTAAACTAAAACTATTTCTAGATCCTGCTCTTAGAACTGACACTCGGACTTTGGTGGAGTAAGTAAATCACAGTGTACAACCAACACAAGCTGAACTTAAATTACGTGAACTAATGACCTTAAAAAACCACGGAGTAATTTATGGATAAAGAGGGGTTGTACAACAGCATCTGCCTTCCAGTTAACCAGGACAGCAGTTTCCGAGGCAGCGGGCAAAGCAGCTCGCCTGCGTCACGGGATGGAAACTCGGTGAGACCAAAGCAACAATCAAAGTCAAGTGGGTTTGATCCGATGCTAACATCTCCTCTCAGCTGTTTAGAAACCAACCCAAACGTTCATGAGAATGCTGCTGGTTACCCTCTGTATTCCTTATTTTTTTTTTTCTCACAGCCTTGCAAAAGCAAGCTCTTCTCCCCAGTTCTTCAGACAAATACACTGAGAGCCAAAATAAAAATTTGAAGGTGAAGAGGGTCAGTGAGCCTCGCTAGCCTGACCTCCTGCTCACCAAAGGCCAGGGATTTCAGCCGGTTTCTCACATTGAGCTTGTCAAAACCTGACTGAGAAACAACTCAGATCTACAACGGCGAACCACACGTTGCTGAGCGACGTGTATTTATAAGGGTTGCAAAAAAGATTCAACATTGACCTCGCACTAAATTTGGACCCAGTTAACTCAGGTGCTGTTATCGATGAAGTGATGGAGACGGGGCAGCCCCCGCCGCTCAGCTGGGGCACGGCAAAGCCCACGTAGGGTCACCCACAGACATGCTGGAGTTGGCCAACCCTCATCTCCCGAGCTCCATGGAGTTCCAGCGCTGGAGGGGGACGACCCGATGGGAAGCAGGAAGGTGCCAGCACAGGGAGACGGGGGAAATCGAGCCCTTGGCTAAGGAAGCCTGACAACTAACTGGAACCAGCCCCGGAGCCGCCCGCTGGCAGCTATCAGAAGCTGATGTGTTTTTCTGCTCGTGGAAGGTATCAGGGGTACGAGTACAGCAGCGCCCTGTCGCTCTGGGCACGCAGAGTTGGGTACAAGCCACCAAGGCCACTGTCTTCAGGGTATAGGGAGCCAGCCACCAGGATGAGCTGGTGATCCACACTCTCCTCTCAGCTGCAGTACAACCATCCAATAAAACCGCCAACGAAACGCAGAGGCCAAGGGGGCTCATCCCTGGAAACGGGGCAGAAGCAACACTTCGAGCTCCTTCATCTGTCTGGCCAACTCAACTCTTCCCAAGAGGAGCTTCGGAGTTTTTAGCTCGTGCTGCACATTGATGGAGATGGTGGCAGGGACAGGACAATCCTCTCCCACCCCGACTGAAACGTTTTAACCCCAAGCACACGTACAACACAACCATGAGTTTAAGGGCCAAACAGCTACGAGTTCAGGTTCCTCGGCTCTACTCCCTCTCCACAGTAGCCCTACAACAACGAAACAGCAAACAAGCTTTAGAAGCTTCCAACGTACAAGAACTCCTTCAGGGACGCGTTTGCCTTCACACACCAAAGCCAAAAGCTGCAATAATCCAGATAAACATCAACAGCAACGGGAAATGAAGTTTTAGGGTGTTTTTTTTCAAGCAAATCCTGTAAGCACCCACCTTTCGAAGAATGTCTTCTGCTAATGTGAGGAATGCCTTCTCAATGTTTATATTTGCTTTTGCACTAGTTTCGAAAAACCTAATACCGTGCTCCCTAGCAATCTAAACCAAAAGAGAAAAAGAAGGAGGTTAGTGTTACTGCAGAGTTATTCACTTGGTGCTGCTGTAACTTGGGGATTAGTGGCATTTATAAGCACATAATATACTTTTGGCCGTAGCAGGCATCAGAAGTACGAGCTAGGCAAAGTGTCACAAAAGATTTGGTATAGAATGATTCAGAAACAGCAATTAAAGTGTATTAAACCACAAGTCAACGTCTGGACGCAAGACGACCGATACCATACAAGCCTGTCACACAGTAAGTAACTTAACAAAGGATGCCTGAAAATTTTTAGTTCTCAAAGGCAGCAGAAACTGCAGCTGAATTATTTCCATTCACGGCATTGTCTGCAACGCAGCTTCAGGGAAAACAACCCCTGGGCTTACAAAGCATCAGCAAATCCAGCGGCCCTGCCCGCTCCCTGGCACATCCCACTGTGGCACCTCAACCACCTGGAGCTGGCAGGAAGTTTTGGCACCGATTTGCTTCCTTGGATAAGCAAGTTTTGGTCTGACACTCACCTGTTCGCCTTTTGCTTTAGGGACAACTCTTTTATCTTCCATGTCACACTTGTTTCCTAACAGCATCCTCTCCACGTCTTCGTTGGCATGCTAAAAATGAGACAAGAGACAGGTTCACACACCTCCCCCAGCAAGCAGTAAATACCCACCTCACTTTTGTACTTCCAGGCTGTTTGAAGCCCAGGCTAACGTTTACAGGTCTTGGTGTCCTGCACCTTCCTGAGTCATAACAAAAAGGCTGCCAGACATTGTTCTTCAGACAGTGCCTTTAGACTAAAGTGCTCACATAACCTGGAAGTGGAATGAGACAACAGCTACAGGTGTGACCCAGCTCTATCACCATCCCAATGCCAGTTATTTTCCTCCTTCCTTTTTATTTCTGTGGTTTACACGTGAAGTCTTCCTTTCTGAAAAAGGCCAAGCCCTGTTCTGCGACCCAGACCCACAGTTAGTGACACCAGCCTACCAAACCTCCGTTAGTTTGTACTCAGCAACGTGGGAAAAGAACCATCTTCCTGCTGGGTGCTTAGAGATGTGAGTTTCTCTGCGTGCTAGGCAAGCACATCACAGAAATGATGCTACAAAGCATCACAGGATGGGAACCACCCCACAGCTACAGATGCCAAGAATCAAGCTTCAAGCAGTGCTGTGGCTCCAGCCAACACTACTTTTTGGTGTTTAAAGGGCCCTTTGCATCATTTTATTGTAAGTCTCCTCAACGACTGCGACTCTGCTTTCAGCCACCACAAAGCCAACTAACCAAGAAGTCGGTAAATAAACCTGTTCGCCTGTTAATTTTTTTTTGAGAGGAGTTACCAAGTTAACTAACAAAGGGAAATTACAGCTCTCTAGCATCACGCTGCTCCTCTGATGTCGCAAGGCGAGCAAGACTGCGTGTCAGCTTTCTGCTGGAGCTCCATCTGCTAAGTACTTCCTGCAGGGAAATGGAACGCAGACCGTGCACTGAGCACATGTAAACCAGGTCATCACCAAGGGAAAACTGAAGCGAGCAACCTGCTAACGCCCAGGATGCAAAGAAAAGCACAAGTAGGCACTGAGGGAATCACCTTTGTAAGGCAAAAGCAAACACAGAATCCCAGAATCCTTCAGGTTGGAAAAGCCCCTCGGGATCATCGAGTCCAACCCTCAGCCCGACTCTACAAAGTTCTCCCCTACCCCACATCCCCCCACAGCTCATCCAAACGGCCCTTAAACACACCCAGGGGTGGGGACTCCACCCCTCCCTGGGCAGCCTGTGCCACTCTCTGACCACTCTTGCTGGGAAACATTTTCTCCTCATGCCCAGCCTGAACCTCCCCTGTTGCAGTTTCAAGCCGTTCCCTCTTGTTCTGTCACTAATTCCCTGGGAGCAGAGACCAGCACCAACCTCTCTACAATGTCCTTTCAGGGAGCTGCAGAGAGTGATGAGTCTCCCCTCACCTTCTCCTCCTCACACTGAACAGCCCCAGCTCCTTCCATCGCTCCTCACAGGATTTATTCTCCAGGCCCTTCCCCAGCCTCGTTGCCCTCCTCTGCCCTCGCTCCAGCCCCTCGAGATCTCTCTCGCATTGAGGTGCCCAAAACTGGACCCAACACTCCAGGTGTGGCCTCACCAGTGCAGAGCACAGGGGGACTGTCCCCTCCCTGCTTCTGCTGGTCACACTATTTCTAATACACCACCAATGCTTTCTCGAGGAACACTGAGCAAGCAAAAATACCCCGGTGGTTCAGTTATGGAAGCACTGCCAATATCCATCACAGGAAGGAAAGAATATGCCAGAGATATGCACCAGACTAGCAGAAAAGCTCCAGCAGCCCCAGCACAAAGCATCACTTAAGTGGATAACTGAAGTACTTTGAAACCTGCCATGAGCAGCTTCTTGGAAAGACTAATCTGAATTTACTTTCACTCCAACGCTCTTAATATTACTTTACAGTAGCATTACTAACACAGCTACAGAGGCAAGAGATCCACGTAGCCATGCTCCTGCTTACAGTAACAACCCCTTGCACATCCCTCAGGAGAATCACCCCCGGTTGTTTTTTTTTCAGGTCACAAGGAGGAAGAGCAACCAGTCGCCAAAGACAGATTAAGGTGTCATGTAGAATAAAACTCTGAAAACGTTAACTTTTCACACCCAAAACTGCTTGCACAGCAAGAGGCTTCTTCAACTACAGCCAACCCCAACATACAGAACCATGTGCTTGAGCAACTCAACTCTACTCGAGCCCAAACAACAGTGCACAGCACAGGACACCTCTGCAGAATGTGTGAGCTTTAAATAATGAAGTATTTCACAAGGATGAAGGTGTAATGTCTCTAGGTTTCCTGCCTATTTCTAAATCAAGGCTTAAGCAGCCTGTAGAAGAGGCTCCTTGCACAGACTAGCAATTCAGAAGAGCAGCTGGCTTGTTGAAAATTCTCCTCCTTCAGAGAATATCCTTGATGATATTAACGCCGTGTAAAACCGAAGCACTCCATCCCTTCCTTCACCACTACCATTTGCAATGTCCTGTCCCTGAGCGTGCTACACCTGCCACACATTTTAGTGAGAAGCCTCAACACTGCACCTGGAACCCCAGAGGATGACTTCACCCATCAGTCCTGCAAACGCACTCCTTCAGTGAGCTTCTTCCACAATAAAAAAAGCTTCCTGAAGGGTCAAACATCCCTTATGAAACTGCAGTAACCACGCTGCTGTCCCCGCAAACCTGAAATCAGCTGCCGGGGTTTGTGTGGTGCAGATTTAAAACCACGAGGGCAGCAAAACCACTCTCTCCTCAGACACGATGGGTTCTCAGACATCCCTTGCTCCTGGATACTGCTGGATTGTTTTTAAAGAAAGCAACTGCAGAATCTAAAGACCTTGGTTTCAAGTTTACATTCAACTTGCCTCTGAGTTTCTTCCTTGTTCTGCCTTACTTCCCCGCCCCTCCTTCCGTACCAAAGCGTGTACCTTTCCATAACAGAGGAGTTTCCCATTTCTCACACTAGAAAATTAAAGTCCCAGTATAAAATTTTTGCTCTCTAAGAACCTTTCACTAGTCTGACAGCACCCATCTGCTGACACTCAGTTCTACAGGGCCGTCTTCATGCTTTCTAGAAAAAACACGAAGCTGGAAAATCCCAACATTTATTCCAGCTGGGAACAGCAAAACAAAACCAAGAACTAACAGCTGTGCTGCTCTCTAACATCTCAGAACTCCCAGAGAATGAACTCTTGGGTATCCAGGCCCTGAATGTTTCCACATCAGTTTCTTCTGCTTCACTTGACCTGGCTTGAAATTTTACCAGACTCCTTGTTTGGTACTTCTCAAATAAGGAGGAAAAAAAAAAAATCAGCTATGCAGTTTGAGCAGTTTGCCAACACTCAACAAGAGCAGTTTGCCATACTACCTGCAACAGCCTTGATAAAACTTGCAAATATTTCACGACATCAATTTTGAGGGAGGAGAGATGATCATATTTAATGATCTTTGAGAATTTACACAGTCATCCTTATAGAATAGGTTAGAACGAGAAGTGACATATTTTATAGCTACTCTAGAGCTTACGGCTTTGTGTTGCTCCTCTGCACACCACCTCGTGGTGGCAGCTCCTCCTGGAAACTGCAACTCCCAGTTACTAGAAGACACATTCCTTACCTCTGAGTATTCTCCAGCACAGAAACAAAGTTCACTCGTGTATGAATTTGACATTTTAGGACACCACTAGCTCCTGTGCAGCGTCACAACCCTTCATGCCATTGCTGAAGGGAGAGTTGAGGGAGAGAACGCAGGACAGCCAAAGAACAACATCCAAACCAGTGTTAATTTACACCTTCTGCCAGGGTAGAAGCAGAAGCTGAGTTCTGTGGGACTCATCACACACTCTACGGGTCACACCAAACAGCTCAATTCTGGAATCTTACAAACGTTACTCACCTCATCTATGTTTCTGAGCCACTTGCTGATGTTTTCAAAGCTCTTGGCATTGGTGATGTCATATACTAGCATGATGCCCATGGCACCTCTGTAATAGGAGGTGGTGATGGTGTGAAATCGTTCCTGCCCTGCCGTGTCCCTGCAGAAAACAGACAAGAGCATGTATCAGAGGCAAGCTTAAAGAACCCTGCGTGGTGTATCCATTAGACAGGTGTGCACGGCCCTGTACGTGCCCTACGGCACCGCTATGGGGGGATGGGGGATGTTTTCCAAGAGCAGTAGGACATCCTCCAACGTGCACCAGCTTCAAGGCAGACCTGCTCTCTCCCAGGTGTAGCTGAACACTCGCAGAACGGGCAAGCATTAGTAAACCAGGCTCAGGAGGCTACAGAAACTGAGGGTTTGACGTTTTTCTTCCAGATTTTACTTTAAAGGGGATTGGGTTTTTTAAAAACACATTTCAGAGTCAACTAGGACAGAAGCAAGACACTGGACTGTGTAACTGGGCTTACACGACTAAGGTGGCAGAGGATGAAGCCATCTGTTGACCAGCAAAGTGGTAGGTTGCAGTAGGTTGTCTACTCTCTTACCACAATAAATAAACCCAGTATCAAGTCACGGTAGAAATTTCTTCATTTTAAACTTTGCATTTTTATGGACAACTTGAAACTTGCACCTGAAAGGAGAAACTTTCACTGCCAAGTCTCATATCTCAGGGAAGTGTCTCTGACTCCTGAGCCTTGGTAGGAACCAGCAGTGGACAGCACAAAACAGGAGCAAAAAATGCTCTGCCAACACTTCGACAGGACTGCAAGCTCTAACAGTGAGAGAGTCTGAACCACTCTGAAATGCTGCTGTCCCAGACACTCTCTCCTGTTACTGACCAGTTCTTCCCAAAAACATAAGAATAAGCCACTTTAAAACTCCATTTACAGTTTTTAAGTTACATACCATAACCACTGACACAGCACAAGCCTCGCTGACTCGGTACTCAAGTTTCTATAGAAAGTTTCCAAAATGCTGTAGGCTGTTGAGCAATGCTGCTGTCAAAGTCAGGAGAGACTGGAACTGTGACCAGCAACGACGTGACCCAACTACCCAATCAACACCAGCATAATGCCCAAGAAGATCCTTTTCCATTTCACCAGCTGCTGAGCAGCCACGAAGCCAATCACTCAACATTTTCTGGAACTCAGACTTAATACTGAGAGGAATTCTGTTCTCTCAGATCAATTTCATAAAGCTTTAAATTGATTTTACAAACGTTAAATTGCTGAAATTTAGATCAAAATGTATGAAAAATAAATCTAGGAGATGTGCTGTAACATTAAATTGTTCATTTCTACAAGCAATATGTTGAAAATAGATAGTTATTAGTGCAATACTAATAACAGTATGTGTTTTCCCATCTCGTTCTGAGATGTTTGATGGAGAGTGCATGAGATTTGGTGAAACCTGCAGGCCAATAAGTTGAGAATCAGGAGTTACCTGCCACATTCTACAGTGTCTTTCAGAGGATATAAACCCAACAGATTATGTGTTTACAGTTAGTTTTCAGTGACGCTATTCACGTAAGGACACGGACCTGCTCGAGCGGGGCCAGAGGAGGCCATGAAGATGCTGGGGGGGCTGGAGCACCCCCCTGTGAGGACAGGCTGAGAGAGTTGGGGGGTTCAGCTGGAGAAGAGAAGGCTCTGGGGAGACCTTAGAGCGGCCTCCCAGGGCTGAAAGGGGCTACAGGAAAGGGGGGAGGGATAGGATGAGGGGTGATGGTTTTAAACTTGAAAGAGGGGAGATTTAGGTTAGATCTAAGGCAGAAATTGTTCCCTGTGAGGGGGGTGAGGCCCTGGCACAGGTTGCCCAGAGAAGCTGTGGCTGCCCCCTCCCTGGAAGGGTTCAAGGCCAGGTTGGACGGGGCTCTGGGCAACCTGGGCTAGTGGAAGGTGGCCCTGCCTGGGGCAGGGGGTGGGACTAGATGGGCTTTAAGGTCCCTTCCCACTCAAACTATTCTATGATAAGGTAGAATCAGATGTGTCTCCAAATTTAAACTGATCTAAACTGAGATTACCCATTCCCTAACGTCCTCCCGAAAGGCACAGCGCTCTCCCCCAGACCCACGTTTCCTTGCTCACAAACCAGTAACCTCAGAAAAGATGACAGACTCCAGTTGAACCAGTTCAACTCGTTTCCCTCTCAACTGTTCCTGAGGTCACAGCAAATGCCTGGGCAGAACATGGACACCACCAGGCACTGAGTCCTGTGGAAACTCAGCTCTCCCCACTGCCCTGGCACCTACAGTTGAACCAACAAACACTGACTGCAGTTGCCAAATCAATTTGTTTAAGCACATGTTGAGATTTCTGGCCAGGTATCAGCTGGCAAATGGGGAGTAAATGAAAAGCCTCAAAAGCTCAAGATACCACGGAGGAAAAGTTCCTGAGATGAAGGGGAAACGCTCTACAAAGTTTCTTCTCCAAGAGTCTTATCGTCTCCTGTTTGGCTCAAACCCCAGATCACAGTTTTGAGGCTGATTGCTCCCGAGATTTTACCTCCTCTTAGGAAATGACAAACACCAGGAAGAAGGCGAAGAGCAGAGGAGGAGGAGGAGGAATAAGGGCAGGTCCTAAACCTGAGCACCACTTTGTTCGGAGCTGTTCTAACAGGCCGTGCTGCGCAGAGGTCCGGCTTGCTGGCCTCAAGAGGCAACCTGGTCCATTCCCTGGCTCTACAAAGCGTTGAGGGATACTCACATTATTCCCAAAAGTTCTGCTGGAGACCTCTGACGATTGCTGGCTTCAAGCCCCCCTCTCTCATTTCCTTTCTCTCCCACTTGGAAGTTTCTCCTGATGGCACACTCGGGTTTTCCTTAGGGCAAGTTAACCCTTGTCTTCCCTTTCATAGGTCACTAGAGGAGTTCATCTCCCTCCTTTCTACAACTAAACACAAACATCAAACACAGCTCTTGCACCTTCTCTGAAGGTTCTCAAGCCACCTCAAGTTCTTTAGACCTCACTCACTGGCCAAATGTCTAAGATACACAGCCTCACCTATTTACTCTCTCCAGACTCCCTCTGATTTGCCCAGGTCTAAGCAAAAACCAGGACACTAGTCCAGCTGAAGTCTTACCAGCCTCGTGCAGGAACATCTTCCAGAAGACCTGGGCATGCCTGTTTACACATCCCGCTCCCTTTCCTCATGATTAAGCAGATTTTTCTGACATCTGAGTAACTGATTACTCACACTGAACTTGCTAACTTTGCGTTTGTCTCTACCAAATTTCACAGGACTTTTTTCAGTGATGTTTCTCCAATCAGTCGAAAGCAATCTGAGTTATCATCCACTCCTCTGCACAACTGATACTTTCCAACTTCATCGTTTCCTGCTTAACTTAAAGACAAGAACCATAGTCTCTATTCCCTTACCCCAAGCATTAAAGAAAACCCTGCCTATCGTGAGACTCAGGACAGATTCCTGCAAAGTATCTCAACAGAACTTTTGCACATCACTTGTATTCCCTCGCCAGGAGTTTTGTATCCCCTTGACAGCATCTTCACCCAAGTCATTTCCCCCTGACTTGCTCATATCAAACAGGGCATTGTCAGAAAAGCCTTACAAAAAACATCAAGACATATGGCACCTGCAATTTCTCCCCTCCTGACAAGGCCAGGAGCCCTCACAGTAAGAATTCAGATTGATTTTACACGACTTGGCATTGGCAACACCTAGTTGTTACTCATCGCTTGTCACGTCCTATGTGCCTACAACTAAACTTGCTTTGTTAACTCCTCCAGTGTTTCTTCTGGCAACTGAAGCTAATGGAGGAAAAGAAAGCTGGGGAGGAATAAAGCTAAGAACCTGGAGCGTTTCCCTTTTTTTTTTTTGAAGTACTATATTTGCCCTTTCCCCTTCTTAATGGATTCCCCATTCATTATTCAGAGATAACTCTTAATGGCTGTGAGATTAGAGAACTGACTGAAGCAAACAGAGGAAATGAGTTATGGTTTTCAAACTGCCTACGACCCATGAATCCACCCTGAGCAAACAGCACAAGACAATCGTAGACCGTGTGTCTCGTTCACTGCCCTGGCTTGCCATTCTTTTGTTCCAACCTCTAGGATGTAAAAATATGCTCCAAAGCTACAGGTGTGCAGCAAATCCTCGACACAGGCAAAAACACCTGCGGAAGCTCGCTGGCTTTCCAAGCTCAAATAAATGTAGATGAGGGCTATTAAGATAGCTGAGGAAAATGAAGCTCTACTGCACAGGAGGAAAGGGAGAACTTGGTTTGTTTAGCTGCAAAATGAAGACAAAGAAGGTCATCCTGTGGGACTAGGGAAAGGAGAAGCACAAGGAAAGTGAAAAATCTATTTAAATTACTCTCATGCCAACATTAAAGTATGCATAAGCTGCATCATATTTGAGGTTTAACCAACAGAGAAAGGAATTTCTGGGACAGCTTTCTGGCTGACCTAGCAGAGACTAAAGAAACCTTAAGATGTACTATGATTTATCTATGAAAGATTCACAGGGATGCAACAAGAAGAGATTATATCTGATGGTCTGTGAAGATCCTTCCAGTCCACACAGCTCGAAATAAGAGTCTTCAACATATTAAACCAAATACTTCCTAGCAAAATATTCTTAAGAATTTTATTACTGTCCCACTGTTTCTTCTTATAATATTTTTAAAACTAGACAGCACAATACTGCATTGAAGAAACTGTACTGCTGACATCAGGCACGCTCTGGAAGCTTTAGTCAAAAACTTTCCTTCACAAAGGAACATCTGTAAGATACCTCACGACTGGCAAATTTCAGCTTTTCTGAAAAATATTCAGCCAAGTAAAAAAAAATAATCTATGAGTGAAGAATCTAATTGTTTTATAGGAAGTCAGAGTGACATGCCAAGAGAGTCCCTTCCACCTTGAGCTACGCACATGCTGAATAGTCTCAAAAGCTCTCAGCAGCAAGAGTTAACTTTTAGAAGTTCCTAGGAGAATTGCAAATCTTAATGAGACTGATCACACACTAGTGCACACAACAATCACACCACAACAGCTAGTGGTGCTGTCTGCAGCTCTGGCTGTTCACCTCTGTACTTGTTAAATGCAAGAACTTGCAGGTAACAGGTGTAGTTATTTCAGACAGCCACGCTGCTGCACGTTTCTTTCAGCTGTTCCAGGTCAGCCCATTACTGTTGCAATGGGCCCACGGCTGAATAAAAAATTCTGAGGACACTTTTCTAGCCATGTAAAAGTGTTCCCAGCAAAGATGCACTGAAAGAAAAATTGCTTTATGGTCTTCTACACAGTTAAGAGCTGCATGCTAAAAAAAATAAGGCTGTTTCTAAAATTCGGAATCAGTCAAGCAGACTGTAGGAAAATAGGCTGAAATACAAGTTTTATGTAAAGACAGGAGGGTCAGCATAGCAGCCAAGTAGGAAAAAAAGAAAAAAATTTAGATGTCTTCGAATTGTTAAGTGTTTTTCAGTTTACTACAGAAGCAATTTTGTCCTTGTACTGCTTCCATACCAATCCAACACTGTCAGGTAGGACTGTTTCATACACCACCGAAGAGAAAGGGATCATTTGTCTTGCCCAGCTCCAGAAGCTCTCCAGGATGTGGAGCCTTTTAGATCTCACCTTTCTGGCCCTAACAACGCAAGTCACTGCCTTGCAACAAGCCTCTCCAGGCACAAGAGGAATAAGCACTTTGCTAACTTACACCTACTGTCCTTCACCTCATCTCCGAGTTCCTCAGTCTGGCTTGACACACACACTGCCCACCAACACCACGCCAGGAATCTGCATGAAAACTGGCAAATAGAAAATTCACAAGTGAGGAATCAACAACTGTTAGTCCCCCACGAACCCCTGCAGAACTAACTCTTCATACAGCTCTACCCATCTCTTGTGGTTACTCCTTAAGACCAGTTTAAGACTAGCTTAAGACTGGATGTGTATACACCATGTGGCTGTTTAATGAAACTTGGGATTACTACTCTGATTTGGGAAGGCAAATAAGGACCTCTTGAAAAGGCTGAGCACTCACCACTGCTCCCATAACCCCAGTCTGTTGATAATCCCTACAAACCTGTTCCTAAATACTGCAGTCATTTCTTGAACAGCTTTTGGCCCTACCCCATCCCTCCGGCATCCCACAGTAAGCATAAACATCTTTGGGTTTTTTTTTGTTTTGGATTCACTCTCCTGACATCAACATCCTGTAATTCCACCTCAGGATCATCTCCTCCAGTTCCTCGTTGTCTCCCCAGGCTGCAGAGTCTGGAGAGACCAGGAAGTCGCTGTATTTTCTGCCACCGATTCTCACAGAATATTCTTGAATAGATGGAAAGAGGGCTCCTGGGGTAAGTTCTTCTGCAACAGCAGAACAGGATACATCATGCCAAGTTCTACTCTGAAATACCTGGCCCATCTGTTTTTTTTTCCCCTCCACATTCCCCTTTATTTCATTTCCATTATGCTGAACTAGAGCTTCTCCCAGTCTCCCACTCCTGCTATCGGATTTCCAGCAACTTTGATTTCCACTGTCCTTGAGCTTATAAAGTCCTTCCTCCTCCTCCCTGTCTGCTATTTTTTAGATGACAGTAACATCTTTCAGCCTTCGCTTCACCAGGATGAAAAACCTACACCTGACTTGTGTGCACTCTCACAAGCACGTAAGAGCCGCACTTGTCAGGCCAGAGGTTTTCAAGCTTCCACTTCTGTGGAGTTCAAGGACTTCTGGAGCCCGAGATCCATCCCTGTGACAGTCCAAACCAGACCGTTCCTTCGTGAAATCCCGTGCACACCTGCAGCTACCACAACATCTTGTGATGAGGAGTTTCATAGCTTAACTTTGTTTCCTTGTATTTTGCATGTGCCACCTTCACGCCTTAGGCCAGAACTAATGCTCTGGTATTGGAAAAGGCAATGAGTTACATCAGTCTCTACCTACCTTTTCCAGTATAGTCATGATTTTTAAAATGTGCTTTGGTCACTTCTCCGATATCCTGAAGAATCCCAATCTTTCCAGTTGTTCTTGCCAAAACAGTTATTACATCCTCCAATCATCCTACTTGCCTCTTTCTTTCTAAGGCCTGCTAATCAAAATTGTGTATCATGTTAGGCCTGCTAGTCAAAGTTGTGTATTATGTTGGGCTGTGACACTTCCCTGCCCATT
Organism: Otus sunia; assembly: GCA_010365825.1. Classification (NCBI taxonomy): domain Eukaryota; kingdom Metazoa; phylum Chordata; class Aves; order Strigiformes; family Strigidae; genus Otus; species Otus sunia. The sequence continues at coordinate 151,760 of ML997786.1, forward strand.
GGAAACGATCGCACCCATGGTACCAGAAAAATCACATTTAATTTTTCAATTGCTACACTGAGCTAGTAAGTTTGGTGAATTACAGGACGCCTAAGCCTTTTGGTTTCCATTTCAAAGCAATTCTACCTGAGTTCCTGGAGAGCTATGGTATTACAGTCCTCAGAGCTGAATTTTTAGCTCTACCACTCTATTCCTCTAAAGTGTTCCATCGCTTTCACAACAGTAACACCATCTTTTCCTGGAGCAGTAACCTCCCATTGTGGTTCTTTTATTCTCCCTCCCTTCTCTGTACTGCGAGCATTACTGTATTCATCACATTCATCAGTGTCAACCCTCCCAGGCCCCACCCTTCATAAGCATTTCCACTCCCAAACCTTTACTCCAATTCCTTTCTCCCAACCCCTGTGCTAAGCCCACCACTGGTGACTTCCCACACGGCATCGTATCACACACTGTCACATCTTTTTCTAAGCAGCCACGGAGTACAATCACCTGACCAAGACACTTGACTCTTCTAGGTGCTTCCACCCCGAATTTCACATACCAGTGGTCCTCTGGATGGATCTTCCCTGAAGCCCATTCCCTCAGAAGGCCAGTCCTGAGAGCCTTGTCCCATCCTGCTCCCTGCTGGCAGCCCGGGCACCGTGCCAGGCTCCTCCAGAACCTCCCTGCACGCAGACACAGTCCCGCCTGCCACTCGGTCCCACCAGCCTCCTCTTCCTCTTGTCCCAACCTCCCCTCTCCCCATCTCAATGTCATTTTGGCAGCAGGCACATTCACATTTGGAGCAATATGAAAATGCTTTAATCTTGGCTTGATCCTTACTGACCAGCAACCCCACTTTTTAATAGCTATGAAGTATCAAGTTGCTTATCGCCTCTGGCAAGGTTTAACTCCGCTTGACCTTTGTATTCTTGCTCTTCTCTCTCTCTATATATATATATATTTTAGAGGTCAAGGCATGACTGTGCTACTGCCATGTCTGCTCATTTTCCACACCCAGGAAGAGAAGCAGGTAGCTATCTTGCTGTGTAGCAAAGGAGCAGAGCTATACCAGAAAGTGCTGGTTTTATCTGTTTTCTGTAAAACTAATCATCCCTTGAGACTGCACCCCCCCAAGGAGTACAAAAGCCAGTACTAGCCACAGTGAAGCACAGCAACACAGCTTTGCAGGCAGCCAGAGAGCAACTCCTGTACCAGGACAACAGTCCAAGCAAGATTTAATATGTGGGTAATGGAGGATTGTATGGATCAGCGAGAGTCAGATCAATACAGTAATTTTAAACTGAGGAACAGTTTCTTTCTCTTGCTGTATGTGAAAAGAAATACCCTCTTCACCTATGTAAATAAATGCTACATAATCAAATACTTCATTGCTCCCACTGTCGGAGAAAGATTATTCTCTTAAGTGACAGGTTTGCTCGGCCACCACTTTTACCAGTGATGGCTCACTGAGCACAGCTCCCTCACAAACACTGAGCAACTCCAGGTAAAGAAAGTCTGTCATATTTGGGAAATGGCTAACACGTAAGAAGGTGTTCAAGGTACAAAACTCTGTCACCATCTGTCATTTCACAAACAGCTGAATGTCACTATTCTGAAAAAAAAAGGTTTCAATCTAAATAAGCACTGATAATAATAGTGATGATAACAGCAACAATGACAGGACAAAATTGCCTTTGCTTCCAACAATAAAAGGGCCTGTAAGGAAGCAAGAAAATAGCATTACAAAAGGCATGGTGGCACTTTGGGAGAGCCATGGGTGGACTCATCCCGTCTCTGTAAGCGACCAGCACAGACACACATACGAGAAAGGGCGAGCTGCAGGCAGTCTCACGAACAGGACGATCATTTTCTGATGTAGGGGGAATCCCACAAATGAAATATCCATCATTCCTCCCCTAAATCCTGTGTGTGGATACAGGCACGCCTGCAATGCAATTCTAACTGAAAGCAGCCAAGTGCCAAGGGTCTCATCTCCTGCCCCAACCAAAAGTCTGTTTTGTCATCACCACCAGCCCTTTGTTACCTTCTGCTGAGGTTAATCAAGCACCGAGCCGTGTCCCCGTGGAAATGCTACCGACGACTCCAAAGACATTTTGCTGATTCAGCTCCTGGGCCTACTTTCAGTTATAAAAGCACAATCCATACTCTGGATGCAAGAAAAGCTACAAGAACAGCCTTGGGTTGACACAGGAAATGTTCCACTAAACCCATCCCTTGCTCACAAAACTGCTGCAGCGGGAGCGAAGTGTAATTCTGGAAATCTGTTACACAACTCCTAGAAGTGCAGGGCGAGTTTAACTACAGGAAGCGGTGGTTAAATATAGATGTGCTGCACAAAGTATCTTCACCAAAAGGCACTACTGTTCTAGCCACCAAACCACCGCTGGGCAAAACTCCTTGTACAGGAAAAGTTGGAAACTACAAAGCCTAGATTTTTAATTTTTTTTTTTTCTCCATCAAAAGTGCCTGCCATAGGAATTTCATTTTCTGCTTTCCAAGTTTCATTTCAAATGTCAATTTTAAACTGGCAAGAACAAGAAGCAGATTCAGACAACGACCTCCCAATTTTGCAATGTTTAGAAGTTGCAACTTCATAGAACTCGGCTCACTCAAACCCCTCTTCATTTCCCTAAGCTACTAAACCCCCCAACACTCACAGCTTCATTATGGCTTGGCTTCTTTGTCTGTATACACATTAAACATCCTCAAGTATTCCATATTTTTGTTTTTATATTTCACAATGACTTTTTTCCCCTAAATTTAATCTAACACTTCCTTTAAGTCATTCCAGTGTTTTGTTCTACCTCTCCATCCCACGATAATTCCCAGCACCTACCCTGTTGGGGTGAAAAATACGACAAAATGATTGTTAGAAGCTGTGGTTTGCTCTGGGTTGAAAAGCTGGATGTTAACAGTTCGGTGAACTCCTACAGCAAGAGCTGCCCGGCGAGCCAATCAATGAAGCTGCATCACCCCCAAATGCCTCTTCAGCTCCTGCTCTTGGTTCCTTCCTTCCTGCTGCTCTGCTTTCGGTTCCCAGTTGATCTCTACCCATCCTTCCTCAGGCAGCTCCTGCTAAAACCCTGCCCTGACCAACACAGCTCCACGTTGATGCACTCCAGCAAAGCGCTTCCCTATCGACCGGCTACGCGGTTTATACACCACCATCACCTTCGACAGCTCCTTCCCTCGCAGGGCACAAAACAAAACAACTAAGCTGGCCAACCAGCAAAGGAGGTGCTTGTGGGATGGGGATGAGAGAAACAACTAGGAGACAAGGTGCACGCTCAGCGTGGTGGTAACGAGGAGGATTCAGAGCACGCTCGTTAGCAAGGATAATTGTTCAGCCGGTCCTACCCCCAGATGGAGAAAGACCAGTGCCACATAACTGGAACCCATCCATCAGCATCCACAAACGTCAACGTTATCAAGTCATAAAAAGATTTTTATTAGTGGGGGACAAAATGGGAAAATTGAAGGTCTCAACAAATTTTGTTTTGGACTCTTGGTAAAGCTGGAGAATGCACCAGCAATAGGTGTACACGGTTGAGGAGGGAGCCTAAAACATACAGGCTAGGAAAAGCCATTAGCTTTCCTGACTTGAGTTATTACAGGACTATTAAAACACAAGAAAAATCTCTAGTTAGGTAACAAGTTAAAAGAAAGAGTTCAAGGTCTGCCTCATGTCAGGCTTCCCTACGTAGAAGCAGCCATGTTTTCAGCCAGCCGAGAAACTCTCCAGCTTACCACAGAAAAATATAAAATAAGTGCAGACGTGGATTACACTTTCTTGCTGACACAAAGCAAGGCTACTAGTGAATTTATAGTCATAGATTCGAGGCAACTCATAATTAAAAAATTCCAGTTTTAAAGCACTTCCCACTAAATCACAGACTGCAAGGATCCTGTCCTCCCAAACAGGAGATCTGCCAGCAGCCTGTCCAAGGGAGCAGGCAGTTACAAACATCACGCAGATCTCTTCCCCTTTTCTTAAAAAATGTTTAGGGAGATAACACTGAGCTTTAGCACTATGGAAAATACAACACACAGTTACAAAATTAAATACCTGAATAATCTCAGGAAGAGTAAACTCTTCTGAGGAAGAAAGAAGCCACCCAGAAGGATGTCACCCCGTAGCTTCTTGGGTCTATTACTCACCATATCTGTAGCTTGATCTTCTTTCCTTGTAATTCAACAGTTTTAATCTTGAAGTCTATCCCTGAAATAAACAAACACATAAATAACTAATTAGTATTTACTTACACAAAAGCAATTCCACATCAACTCATCTGCTCCAGACAACAGCTTTTTTCTTCTTTTATGAAACTGCCGGGTGCACCACGGGCGCGGGTCGGCCGCGAGGCGAGGAGGCGCCCGCCAGCGCAGACGGGGCCTCCCAGGGTCCACCTGCGGCTGACAGGTACCCTGATCTGCCTGCAGAAGCTTTTAGAAGAAGTTTCTTGCTTATTTTTAAATGAAAAATATCAGGGTTTTGCAATTTTTCTGTAGAAATTACAAAAAGAAGAAATCTGGGAGTTTGGGTATAAATTTAAACAGCCTAAACAACACAGCAAGATTTCTTCTTACTGGTCTTTTGTTTGTGGTTTGTTTTTGTTTGTTTGGGGTTTTTTGTGTTTGTTGGGGGCGGGGTTTGTTTGTTGGGCGG
>ML997786.1:157402-173117 GCA_010365825.1 Otus sunia
GGGGGGGGTTGTTTTTGTTTTGGTTTTTTTGTTGTGTTTTTTGTTTGTTTGTTTTGGGGTGGGGTTTTGTTTGTTTGTTTGTTTTGTTTTGTTTTTTGTTTTTTAAAAAAAGGTTCTTTCCCCCAAAATTATTAAACCACAGTAATTGGCATACGCTGAAAAATTATGTGAAATATTGAGGTGAATTTTTATTTATTTTTTTACTCTTAGACCTAATTCTTGTGATACCGCCACTTCAGAAACCTCTCAGAAAAACCCCACCTCTTTTCCCCAAGGTTCTCCTTTCCATTAATCCTGCTCAAGTAATCTACCTGTCAGAACAACATTAACTAAAGAAATCTTAATGTTTATTACCTGTTGAACATAACTCGAAGCGGTCAGAGCATGCGACATGACTCCAGACTATTAAAACCAGTCATCTTGCTTTTTACACCATTGGAACAAGCCACAGAAGCCCTGAATTGTCTCTCGAGCTGAACACACACGTGCGTGGCTTCGAGAGCACCAACCTCAAGCTCCATCAACGTAAGCAGAAGGGTTTAAGTGACATGAAGCTTTCAACCAGCAATAAAAGGCAAGTTATCAGCTAAGCTGGCACACAATCACCACATCTCTTCGTCCGGGTCCATCCCTGCTCCAGTCTCTGTACAAGCAAAGTCAGGATCTGACTGACTTCTTGTGCATAACCACGACTCTCAACACTTGGAGTAAGCACAGACCATCTTGGCAGAGTACGAGTAAGGTTTTTTTCCTTTTCATGCCAACTAATACAAAATAATTCACACGTTAACTAGCGGCAAAGCTGAAATGGTATCACAAGGAAGTGAGGTACCCATGGGATTTGCTAGGACTGAGGAGATGAAGGAGGGCTGTCCTGACAAGACTTAGGGAAGATGAAACTATCAAACTGAAGACAAATCGTTAGCTGAGATCAATGCTGCAACCAGTATTTAATATCTTCATTATTAATCCTGCTATAATAAATTGTCCTATTTGAAGTCTACTGCTTACAAGAGTGAGAGGCACTGTACAAAGGACAATTAAAATAAGAAACTGATAAACTTGAAGACAGAACAAACACAAGGGACAGGTGTCAGCAGTACAAAATGCAACATTACACACCTACTACCTAAGAATTTCTTCTGTCAACCAGCAGCTGTCCGATGACAAAGAAGAAAGACCAAAGGCTGAGAGATTACCACTTTACTTTCACGGAGTAACTATCACAGAATCATCTAAGTTGGAAAAGCCCTTGAAGATCCTCCAGCCCAGCCATTAACCTCACACTGACCGTTCTCAACTCCACCAGGTCCCTCAGCGCTGGGTCAACGTGAAACTATGATCTGATGGAGAGGCAAGCCTAGAATAAGCAAATACAATCTTGCAGGCACCTGGTGAGAAATTCCCATCCGAAGCAGGGAAATACGAACACCGTTGTGTAAGACCTTGGTGAAACCTCGTTTGTGCAACACGTACAAACTACTCGCTCCTTCCCAGAAGAGATGGGCTCAGAGTAAAACGTATGCTGAGCAAAACAGGCCAGGACGAGGATCTCCCCCACCAGCTCCTCCACAGCAGAAGAGGCTCAAGGACCATGTCTTGTTCCAACCTCCTCTTCTCCAAATCTGCCCACGAGAATTACCAGCACAGACTACATCAGTGGAGCAGGAACACTACAAGCCATCTTCTCAAACTGCTCTGACCGTCATCAGATGCCAGAATCCTGACTTTCAATTCAAACCAGAGAAAACACTGCTGATCATTTTTTGTGCTTTCCAAAAATCTCTTTATATTTAGAGTTTTTAAAAGGCAGCAGCTGCAATCACACACTTCCCTCCTAAATCTACAAGGTCATTTTATACCAAGTAAGATTAAACAGAATTTATGAAACACACTAGGAAGGCAGCTTCAAACCCCACCAAGTCCAACTCCAACTCCTTTTAGCTCTATATAGTGCACACACTACTTGATTTTAACATTGAAAGTTAGTAAATCAGGATACCAGAGCCTCTCTGGGAAAGACTACACAATTTTAGAGGGTGGGTGGGAGGAGAATCCCCCTCCCCACAGGCCTGTGTAGTGCAGGGGCAGGAGCGGGGACAGCACTTGCTAGATGGACACACCCACCACGTATGCAGCCAGAAAGGAAAACAGGGAATAACCCTGAAATGATCACTGACTGCACCTCCTCACCGAGCTGCTCATGGTTACCAAGCGCTTCATAAACATGAGTCGGAGTGTGAAGGGGCAAAACTCCTCATTTCTAAGGATTTAAAGCAGTACAGTGACTAAAGGCCGAGGTTGTCCACTAATTCTAAGACGTCAACCTGGGACCTTCAGACCTCCGATTCAGGTCAATGCTCCATTTTCTTCCAATTAGCCAAAGCAGCGTTTCATCGTTCATGTTACGTCAGATTTATGACTCAGTATAGCTAGTGTCGTATGCATGCGGTTTGACAAATAAATCTGTATGATTAACAGCCAACACACAGAACTGTCCCAAATACACTTAACTATCCCCACATTTTGCAGCATTTAACCAAGTTAAAAGCATTTAACCAAGTTGTTTGCTATGATGTGGTGCTCCACAGCAACGCTACCGAATAAACACACACAGCATTGACCAAGAGATCATACATAGAAGCATTTTATACACTGACACTTACTTTTAGGTTCTGCCCAGATAAAGCAGGATGTTTGACAGCCACTTCTTACGCCTTAAAGTAAGCTATTAAGCCAGCCAAGGACATTAACTCTTCTCTGCACTGAGAGGGATTTGGCTAACTCTAGTATTTGGGGATAAAATAAATCTCTAATCCCATGTTATACTCAGCTTCCATTCCAATTACAATATAATACTAGTTCAGCCTTCATAACAGAAAGATTGTTATAAATAGCAATGACTATTTGTCTCTAAATACTTTCAAAGTAGTTTTAACAGACTGGAAAAAATAGATTTCTGCATCACTATAATGCCCGCTCCCTTCGAGGGCTTTCCAAAGAAGTCGCTGGTGACATTATACTGCAGAAACACAAAGGCTTCAGAGAGAAGAGTTTCCAGTAACATTAAGTTCAAGAAAGAGTTTAAGAGGGTAACGGGAATAAAAATTGAATGGCATGCAGAACGGACATACTGCTATCACAGGAGATAATGACAAAACTAATTAATTAAAGATGAGCATGAAATTACTCCCTCATTAAGTGTCAGTAAGATATTCATCAACTTCAACAGGGCAAACTGGAATTCACAGAAAAACCTGGAAGTATTCTGCCAGCCTATGAAACATTTATAACCCCATACTTTCAAATAAAAATTTGGAAGTGTTTGTTACTCTCCAGTACAGCTCACGCAGTTTCACAACGAGGTCTCCTTACAGGGAGATCATCCCAGGTTTCTGGCTCAATTCTAGGTTTCCTCACAATTTCAAGTCTTCTACCAGTTGCTTACAGAAATATCTGGGCCCAGATCTGACCAAAAACTGAACTCATGGCTTTAAAAAAGACTGTTTTTTAAAGGCTGTTTATGGATTCTTTAGGTCACCAATCTTTGAGTACCAAGGTTTAAGAAGTACCAGCAGTTGATCTGATGGTATGTGCGAACAAGCTCTGCCCTTACACAACCACTGGAAGTCATTTCTGCCTCGTCACTGTAAACAGGCAGACCAAGAGGAGTTTTGGAAGCCGGGAGGTCAGACCTGTGCATCAGGACACTGAAGTGAAGCTCTTCTGTCCCTACATCAGCAGAGATTATTGTCAACGACTCCCAACAACGTATTCCAGCTTTATTTGTGTAAGTTTAAATATCTGAATATCTGGGTAAACACACAACAATTTGCTCAACGGTTCTGCGTTTCCATTGCTCTCAGACCAAAGATGTTAACGAAGACCCTGGACTTGCGTCAGCAGAACAGCGTGTTTTAAAGCCATAATCACAGCATCCAGACTGCTATGGATCACTTTACACCTTCTCTCAAGCCCCTGCCAAGGCTTTGTAAAGATCACTCTTCTGTTGCTAAATCACAAACCAACTGTTCTCCGAAAGTGAAAGACAGAATGCCATCAGTACAAAAGGGAGGGAGAAAAAGTTATTTTCCAGTCCATTTCAGAGCTACAAATGATGAGCTAGCCCTTTTCAGACAGCACGAATTTTGTTTGCATTCTTCCCAAACAAAGACCCCATTGAGCTCGGTGAGGACGCTGGGCGGTAGGAAGCGGGATGTAGGGCAAGAGAGAGGCAACGAGGACAGTCAACCTGCACGTCAAATCCCCATCAAGTGCAGACTGTAAGCAGCATATAAATAAGGGCATTTTGTGTTTCATTTGTTAGTCGTTGCCTTGCAGATATACTTTAATAGAACTGTGTGTTTTCAACTCGGGAAAGAAAAGCCAACGTGCACAAATACAAACTCGAGTCTCGCGTCTTCGAGCTGCCCCCCCTTTGTGCCACAGGCTCTGGCAACAGCAAGTATTCTTCTTAACAGTGTATTTAAATTGCAGCGATCAACACCCGAATTAAGAGGCCAGAACTGAGGCCACATTCAGATTTTCTGATGCACCCGGAGCCACCTGGCCAGCAGCTTTTGCCTGCACCAGCATCAGCGACGCCGCAGAAGGGGAGGGTCTCAGCCCACGCTGCTGTGCCATCTCCCAGGGCTTGGGGGTGCACTTCAACCCCCCCACCCAGCCACTTCAAACAGCCAAAGCAAGGTGGAGCTCTTGCAAGCGCTTTAATAGCCACAAAAGGAATCAACCTTATCTTTACTGCCTCCCTGTTTAGAAACTCCAGTGTTAGGTGAAGAACAGGACTGAGCAGGCAGAAGGAAGTCTGCTCTCTTTGAATGAGCAACTTCCCAATTCACAGAGGAAGAAGGAACGCAGCCTCCTGACGTATGGCACATCAGTACAAGAAACCCTAACCTACCTCTAAGTTCACACACCACCACCGTCACTGAAGTACAGAGAAAATCTGTAACCTTCAGGTATGTTTACAGCTTACAGTAGGGCCCAATAAACAGCCCTCAAATGTCTATATTTAAGAAGCAAAAATGCAATAAAAGAAAACTTACCAACAGCAGGAAAATACAGCAATAACTAGGTCTGGAAGCTTTTAAAAAGAAAAAAAATTAACTTAGGGGCAGAAACCTTTGCAGAGCTTTGTCTAGTCTTTTTACACAGAAGTATTGGATCATGAGATCCCACAATTCTTGATAGAAATTTGTATATTGTTAGTCTTTCTTAAGCTTAACACCTTAATGCAGAAGATGACTTCTAAAACAAGCTCCTAAGCCAGATACTGCTTTATAACATTTGTTAATGTCTACAGCATAACACTAATAACAAGTTGATTCCTCCAAGCTCTCCCAGTAACAAGATTTCCAAATATATCAAGTCCAGAACTATAAACTCTCCGACATCAGCCCAAGCCTTGCAAACAAGTTTAAATACTTCAGAATGTTGTTTTACTAAGAATATGCAGACATTGACATTTGTTATCAGTGAAGGAGTTTAGATCAAATATTTTGCAAGTAAGCTTCAGATGTAAATATACTTTCTCTTTCCAAAGAAAGCCCAACACAAGCGTATCAGGCAAGAGATGAGAGATCTGGTTTTAATTAAGCTCTTAGTGATCTCAGTTACTACTCAGTCTTTCAAAATATTTATTCTACAAGGTATTCATACCTGCACAGCACGAATATACAATATTCCCAATCACACTCAACATTTTAAGAGCCAACGCTACTTTTCAGAGGCTTTATACGAATTAAGATTTCTCAAGTTTCTCTGCCTTTTTCACACCTTCAGCACAGAACAAAGTCTCAACGCTGGGTTTTCCCAGTGTTGCACCCACTACTGGGACCCAGGACTTTGCCAAGACAATGCTTTGCACTTGGTGTGAAAGGTGCTCGAAGCACAAGGTTCAGACAGGAGCGTTTAGTTCAGAGGAGCAGTAGCAAACCCCAGGGCAGGTGATCATTTTGTGCCTAGGCATGCTGGCAACCCCTTGATTCTGGCTCTAAGGAGACCTGGGCAAGTACACACAGATTACTCAAACATACACAAATCTGCTTTAAAAGAATCTTAACTCCTCATCTTAAAAAAAACACCCCAAAAAAAACCCAAACAGAAAAAAACCACCTCAAACTTGCCTCTTAGCAAAACTTAAATTGAACTCTGTTTTGATACTGCAGTGACTTCTTAAAAGCAGCTCATTTATAGCTGACAAATTTACAGATTAGATTATCCAGTAATAACCTCCATTCTCATTCCTCAGAAGGAAACAGCTACTGCAGCCTTTCAGGACTTGAAAAGGGGCTTAGAAGAAAGATGGGGCCAAACTTTTTAGCGGGGCCTGTAGTGATAGGAGAAGGGGTGATGGTTTTGAACTAAAAGAGGGGAGATTTAGGTTAGACCTAAGGCAGAAATTGTTCCCTGTGAGGGGGGTGAGGCCCTGGCACAGGTTGCCCAGAGAAGCTGTGGCTGCCCCCTCCCTGGAAGGGTTCAAGGCCAGGTTGGACGGGGCTTTGGGCAACCTGGGCTAGTGGAAGGTGGCCCTGCCCGAGGCAGGGGGTGGCACTGGATGGGCTTTGAGGTCCCTTCCCACCCAAACCATCCTGTGATTCTGTGATTCTATGAAATCCAAGGAGTGCTTTTTCACAGGTGGTCTGGCCTCACCTGCAGCAGGGCTGCTCCCAGCTCGTTACTCTCAGCAAGGGCTGTGGGGAGGCAGCCGCAGGGCCCGTGGTGGCAGCTCTCTGCAGCTCCCCGGGACTTCTCCTTTCACTTGTCCGCGAGAGATCAGAAAGGAATAAGGTTCCGTCACAAAGTGCCACTTGTAAGACTCACAGCTTCTTGATCAGAGGACTTAGGAATAGTTTGCAAGTCTGCAAACTAAGCACCATTCAGACTGCACTGGAAGAGAAACTCAAGCTGTTCACAGACTCGTCCTTTGGCAAGAGTTTGTGTGAAAGTATAAGTTTTATCAGAGAGAGCAAAATTCAGCTGACGTGGTAAGGAACAGGAGGAAGCTTTAGGCTAGCTGGGACAAGCCTCTACAGTCATGGCAATTCTTTATGAAATACAGATTTACTACCTTTGGCAAAAAGCACGTCATCCAGCTACAGAGGAGAGAAAAGCTCTTAATAACCGGTCTCTAAAAGGAGCTGGAACCCACATTATCCTCCCTATTGCTTGTGGCTTACATCTCAGATGAACTTCTAACTAACAGGTGGATCTCTGTGATTATTAATTCTTTGTGAAGCCTGCTTTCTCAGGAGAAAACTGCAATAAAATAAAAAAGAGTCACTAGACAAAGTCTCAAACTCTTGCTCGCTGAAGCAAGTGTGAATGAGATTATCAGAGAGACTGAGACAACGAGGAAACCTGAAAACCTCGACTACTTGGCTTCTTTTAAGCAGTACTGAGAAATTGTAGATCCAGGTAAGGAACCGATACTTTAGATCAGAACTACTTTCTCTAACAAGACATTTATTCATCCAGAGTGAGGGATTACATTGCATTTGAACTCTCCCTTGTCTTTAGCCCTGATCACGTGTAGCATGGTCAGCTGCCAGGGAGGAGGGAAAGGCAGGGCGACCAGCCACAAAAACCAACCAGTCAAATCAAAACGAGCAGCCCATTGGTGCTTCAGGGTCTGACAAGATGCACACACAGCACTCTTGGTTTCAACCTAGCAGGCAATACGAATTTTGCTCGTGGCCTTGTAGGACACACAGTTGTTGTGGCAGCTCCACACCTCCTGGTTTCACAGTACTGAATTTACCCTCCTCTCCAGCCTTCAAACACATTTAATCTTGTGAGTAAACAAGAGAGTGACTAAGTAAATAAGACAGCTCGTGTTCCTCTTTCAGGGGAAAGCTCACTTTGCATCAATGCTTATCTGTTCATTTTCTTTTATGTGTCTGTGTACACATCCCCAGCCTCCCATACATAGATACCTGTACCTGCATCACTACTTGTAGTTATCTCTTCTACACTTAACATGTGGCAATGAATTCTTTGAAGAAACAGTGTTGTGTAACACAAACTTCCACATAAAGCCAGCAGCTCCCCTCTTGCTTTGGAAAGGAGAAAACCAAGATGACTGAATGCAAGTTCAGAGAAGCTGTGGCTGCCCCCTCCCTGGAAGGGTTCAAGGCCAGGTTGGATGGGGCTTTGGGCAACCTGGGCTAGTGGAAGGTGGCCCTGCCCAGGGCGGGGTCCGAGGGGCCTGGATGGACTTTAAGGTCCCTTCCAACCCAACCCATTCCATGATTCTATTGTAAGTTCTGCCAAAATCACACGAGTCCTTGGGGCCCCCTTTGTGTCCCAGCCCCACCAACCCCCTCACAGCTCTCCCAGAGAGCTGCAGTTGGCCACGGATCACCCGCCACCACGCTGCCCGACCGTGGGATGCCGAGGGGGTCAGACAGCCTGTGCAGGCTACTGAGGTCTTGGGACCAGGCTACCTTGATGCAGCTTATTTCAGAGCCAGTACCTCAGGTTTTATCCCAGTTCTTGCCCATTCTGGGCTCTCCACCTGCAGGCGGGGAGCTGGGGAAGAGTGGGGTGAGAGGAAGGAATCGCATGGCCAGAAGCAAAGCTCTACATGGACATGCAAGTTCCAGTGGGTAAATTTACAACTGCAACCCCAGCAGCAGCTCCTCCCCTTGCAAAAGCTGGAGCAAGTTACTTACATCTCAAATCAATTTTACCACCTTCATTTCCATAAAAACATCTAAGAGAAGAGCTCAGACCTGACGCATGGAGGGAGCTGCACTCTCCAGCAAGACTCTTCCTTTTGTCTCATTTTTCTTGACCTCACACTAAAACCTCCAAGTGCACCGACTCCTGCAGGCAACTCCAAAAGCTGAAGGGACAGTACCCACTGCAAGCTAACACTGCTGTAAGACAAAGCAAAAATGAGGCACCTATATGAAATAAAAATAGTAATAAATTTAGCAATTAATGGATTAGTAAAACTTCTTTCAAAAACTAGCAAGATGTTTCTGAACCTGCCTGTTCTGCTTAGCGGAGGGGAACAGGTGGAAGGGGAGAAACAAAAGGAGGAGAAAACTGTACCAGGTAGCAACCATCAGTCAGTGGCCGAGTTATTGTTCTGCCCTCGAGGTAATTTTAGTTTCTCCACAAAACCAAAATTGCATATCCTAGCACAGCAAGAGGCTTATAAGTTGCTTTCCCAAAATTTAAGCTAAGCAGCGTAATCAGACAACACAGCCAGATGCGGATGGAGAGCAGAGGTGGCAAAGAGGTGTCTCTCACCAGTGGAGCCTGACGGCTGCTGTTAGCCTGGGATAACTCCACACAGACTGCTGCTAAACAAAGTATGTTAGAAATAAGGTGGGGGACCCACTGCACACAGATGACAGACAACACTCAGCAGTTAGGTCAGACCATGTTGCAGATTCCCACTCATTTAAACTACCACCACACTGGTCAGACCTAAAATAAATGCCTACCAAAAAAACAAAAAGAAAAAAAAAAAAAACAGACTGCAATTGCTCACAATACAGACTTAGGTGAGAGAATTTTCTTACAGTCTGCACAGTTACAATGACTCAGGACTCCTGACTGCAGGCTAGGGAGCACCTATAGAACTTGTTCAGACACAGCAGCTCAGTGGCAGGACCAGTGAGCAGAGCCTCAGAGCAAAGGGGCCCTCAAAAATGAACTGAGGCAGTGCAGGACCCCCAGAGCCACCGCCTGGAAAAGGCTACGGGGAGAACCACCAGCAGCCCCCCAGGACCAACATGGGGGGGGCATCAGGAATCACAGAGCAGGTGACACTGAAACGGCCTCTCGGCTGTCTTTGCTGTCCTCTTCTAAACCTTTAATTCCATCATTTTTGACATTCAGTGATGAGAAGCATAACAAAGTACTCGAGATATGAGCAGATTTACGCAGCAGCAAAACAGAAATTCAATGGATTCAACTGTTTCAGTGTTTTCTCCTCTCTGCAGTAAGTTTCTCCTAGTGCAGAATGTGCAAACCAGAGCAGCAACAAGAACTCACTCTTCCAGCTCTGCAGGGTTTCAAGTCGTGACAATTCAGCATTTACAGAGCATCAGAAGTTGCATCTAAATAAAGTAACACATACCTTACACAAACCCTTAGGAAACATACACTCAGCCTACTAGAATTAACTAAGAAAGTTCTTCAGCTGGGTGAGAGAAGACATCCATGAAGGCAAGTGTCCTGTTTGAGAGCCCAGTTTTGAGCGAGGCGTGGGAGGACAATGGGAATAGAAACAAGTGATTTAATGACTTTAACTCCACCAGCCACAAACGATGATGTGATTAGTGTTACATTTTTTCCCCTGCTCCTCTTTCCCACACACCCAGTCACTGGTGTCAATCCTCCCACCCTCAGACCCAGTCTATCACTGAGAGGCCTCTCCTTTCCCCGAGGACCTTCCCCAAGCGCTCTACCCACTCACTAAACAACCCCTTGCATACTTTTAGTACCCTCCCGAACCAGCCCTCGGGTAAACATTCATTCCTTGATCTCGAGCTCACCAGCCCCCATCCATGCCACCTCGACAGCAACAGCTCTGCAGAACTGGGATATTTTAGGAGCATTCCTAGTAACAAAGCAGAGAAACTGCCAGGGGAATAGCTGTATCTTCAACTGTTAAGTACCCACCGTACCCAAAGTATCCTGAAAATGGGTATTTTTGTAGAGCAGGTATCAAGAAAAGTAATTATGACCAGACCCCTCTCTCTCTGTAAAGGTAAGTTAAAGATTCTTAACCAGTGACATCTGCCAGCATGATGGTGTGTATCTTAATAAACCTCTCATTTAATTCTGGCATCTATTTTTAAGAGTGCAGTAGATTCTCAAAATCCAAACAACCCACTTACCTTTAGCTTTTAACACAAAATTTGCTAAACTAGAGAATCTTTTTTTTTTTTAAAAAAAGCAGCACATTTCCTTTTCAATAGGCTGAACAAGTCCTATCAGCCCCTTCTAGTGACCCCCATGGCATTTTCCTGAATCTGGAGTTTTTCAGTATGATTTTACAGTGTCTTTATAAAACTATCTTTACAGGTTAAGTTTCACTAATACTGTATCAATACAGATAAATTCCAGAGTTGGCAGTGTAAGGGAGAACGCAGGACATTAGCAGTAGCAGTGTTGCCAGATCATCTCCTACCAATTAATCTATTCTCAACGAAGCAGATGACAATCCTGTGAGACAGCAGCTTCTTACTGTGACCTACATTCTTCCATTCTAGATGCCTGCATTTGTTGTGCTTTCAAATGCTGTCACACATCCCAAAAAAATAAGACTCAGCGTTGCGGGGATATTTGATTTATGCAAATCAACACTGACTGATACGGGGGACTCAGCTGAATATTCATTTTGGTGACAAATCCAGTACTCTGGTTTATATCCCCCCAAATATCTGGCTTAATCCCCCTCAAACAATAGAGAGCCATTGTTATCCGGCCTGACCTCTTATCTGGGAAAGCCACGTATTGTGAATTCATTCCCATCTTCATCGTTTGCAGAGATGGGGGATCCTCACGCCGCACTGCTGCCTCCCCGCCCGCAGCTGCCTCGCCCGAGCTGTCCGAGCAGCCACCAGCCAGCTGAGAGATGACCAGTAATGTTCAGAATTACAAAATTCAGAACTGCCAGAGTGAAGGACACTTCCCTAACTTGAATTTTTTTTTTTTTGAAGTGTTCCCATTTCCCTTCAAAGCGGCAGACAAGCTGTAAGCATGCAAGCTTCCTTTGTGCACCAATTCGTTTCAAGGAGGCACATTAAATCTAGGCCAAGACTCCAGCCTTCTAGAGCACCCACATTTTTCTCTCACTACTAGCCTCACTCGGAACCTCCTCAACAACCATCCTTCAGAAATTTATATTAAAATCACAAGGCAACACCTACATGTTAACTCTGGAGTAAATCATCACAGAAGTCAACATTGCTACCAGAAGCTCTTTAAGAGCACTTGGGGGCAGTATTTAAAAAAAAAATAAATAAAATCACCAAGGAGACAAGAGGTGAATTGTCTGTTCTCCATGCACCAGGTTGTGCTCCTCCACTGTTCTTGTCACCTGTATTTTAGAAATTAATCATCTTCAGAAACACACCTTGAGATCTTTCGTTCCACTTTACTCCCCTCCAACAGAGAGAAGTCCATTACCTTGCTGTTATGTACTGGGATACTTGCAGACATAAATCTTTATATTAGCTGGAACACAAACAGTAAGACCTCTTTTTTTTAAAAAAATACTGATTATCTCCATACATTCAGCTCTCAGAAGCCACAAGGCTGTAAGGAAGCAAAGAGTATCAATACAACAAGAATTCCACAAAGCTGCTTCTCCTCAAGCGCCATTGTTCAGATGTTTAACAGACAGATTATAACGTCAAGTGCTGTTCATCCCCCCACCCAGAATGAAAACAGCAAACCCAAATCATCAGAAGGTCAGAAGGGCGCCGGTACCGTTCCGCACACAGATGTAGTTGAGGTCCCACCTCATGTACCTGCTTGGAAGGTATTTTAAAACAGCACTGCCTCATTCAGCAGCGACTTACCAACAATTCTACATACGGCTCAAGTTCCAGCTCCCTCACTGCAGCTACTACATACATCTAACTACTGACCCGCAAACAAAAATCGACTAATGAAGGGTGAGAGTAGCAGGTGACTCTTCCGAGAGGCATAGCAGCACCCATTTGCCAACCCAACACTCTCCAGAGGGGTGTGCTGCTCACCGGGGGCTCGTGTCAGGGACGGCACTGAGAGATGCTGAGCCTCACACAACCCACTATGATCCGCTGCTGCTTCACGGGGGCACCAGGGATACACCCAGGAGCTGCCTGAGGTGCACCCAGAAGGATTACAGAGCCCTGGGAGCGGCACAGAGGGACTCTGGAGCGCTCGTAGTTTTTTCATCAATCCTCCCGGTCAAAGGGGAGGGGTTTGAAAGGGCCAGGCGATGTGGTGAATCAACAAATGGTCACGGGACCGGTGCCACAGCCGGGGGTTTGACTACTTCAACCATGGGACTGGTTTTAACAAACCTGGGCTGATCCATCTGTCTGCCACAGGCTTGCCAAACTGGTGAAAAAGGGCTTTAAACTAAAGTTGCCCAGAGAGGGGAACCCCCATTCATCCCACTCCTACCAGTTTGATGCCAGTGCCAGCAAGAGATGCCCAGAGCCTGGCGAGGGGTCCCAGGGCAGCAGGAGAGCACCTGAAAGCAGCACACAAAGGAATTCCAGCCAGTAAAAGTTGGCTTCCTTGGGGCTCAACTTAAACACCTCTGTGCAAATGCATGTAGCACGGAGAATAAACAGGAGGAGCTGGAGATGGGTGCACGCCTGCAGGGCTACGATCTTATTGGCACCAGAGGAAGGATGGCTCCTGTGGCTGGAGTGTTGGGATGGAAGGATACAGGCTCTTGAGGAAGGACGGGCAGGGGAGATGGGGGGGAGTGTCACCCTCATGTCTAGTGCCCAGCTGGAGAGCAGGGAGACATGCCTGGGGACAGGTGAGGAGCCAACCAAGAGCTTATGGGCCAGGATTAAAGGGAGAGCAGGGACAGGGGATGTTACAGTGGGGGTCTGCTACAGGCCCCCCCAACCAGGAAGACTGAGCAGATGAGGCCCTCGATAGACAGATAGGAACAGCCTCATGTTCACAAGCCCTGGGACTCATGGGGGACTTCAGCCACCTCAGTATCAGTTTGAGGGACAGCATAGCAGGGCACAGGCTGTCCAGGAGGATCCTGGAATGTGCTGATGAGGACTTCCTTCTGCAAGTGATGGAGAAGGTGCTGTACCGGACCTTGCTCTCACCAAGGAGCAGCTGGTGGGGAACATGAATCTCCAGGGCAGCCCTGGCTGCGGTGACCATGAAATAGTGAAGTTCAAGGTCCTTTGGGCAGCAAGGAGGGCACACAGCAAGCTCGCTACCCTGGGCTTCAGGAGAGCAGCCTTTGGCCTCTTCAGGGATCTGCTTGGCAGAATAGTGTGGTATAAAGCCCTGGAGGGAAGAGGGGCCCAAGACATCTGCTTGATATTCAAGGATCATCTCCACAAAGCTTAGGAGCGATGCATCCCCACAAAGAGAAAGGCAGGTAAAAACTCCAGGAGGCTGCATGGATGAACAAGGAGCTCCAGGACAAGCTCAACCACAAAAATGAAGCCTACAGAGGGTGGAAGCAAGGACAGGGAGCCTGGGAGAAATTCAGAGAAACCGTCTGAGCAGCCAGGGATCAGGTTAGGAAGGCCAAAGCCCTGATAGAATTAAATCTGGCCAGGGACATCAGGGGCAACAAGAAAAGCTTCTGTAGGTATGTCAGTGATGAAAGAAAGAGTAAGGAAAATGTGGGCCCTCTCTGGAAGGAAAGAGGAGACCTGGTTACCCAGGACATGGAGAAGGCCAAGGTACCCAATGACTTTTTTGCCTCAGTCCTCACCAGCAAGGGCTCCAGCCACACCACCCAAGGGGCAGAAGGCAAAGGTAGGGACTGGGAGAAGGAAGAACCCCCACTGTAGGAGAAGAGCAGGTCTGAGACCATCTAAGGAACCTGAAGGTGCACAAGGCCATGGGACTCAATGAGGAAACTGGGGCACAGCCACTATCCGTCGTATTTGAGAAGATGTGGCAGTCCAGTGAAGTTCCCACTGACTGGAAAAGGGGAAACGTAACCCCCGTTTTTAAAGAGGGAAATAGAGAGGACCCGGGGAACTACAGGCCAGTCAGTGTCACCTCTGCACCCAGCAAGATCATGGAGCAGATCCTCCAGGAAACTCTGCTAGGACACATGGAAAATAAGGAGGTGACTGGTGACAGTCAACATGGCTTCACTAAGGGCAAATCATGCCTGAAATCTGGTGGCCTTCTATGATGGGGTTACAGCGGTGGTGGGTAAGGGAAGAGCAACTGATGACATCTACCTGGACTTGTGCAAAGCATCTGACACTGTCCCACACAACATCCTGGTCTTCAAACTGAAGAGACATTGATTGGACAGATGGACCACTCGGTGGATAAGAAATTGGCAGAATGGTCACACTCAAAGAGTTGGAGTCAACACCTCGATGGCCAAATGGAGAGCAGTGATGATTGGCAGCCTCAGGGGTTGGGGTTGGCACTGGTGCTGTTTAACATCTTTGTTAAGGGATCGAGGCACCCTCAGCAAGTTCCCCAACAACACCGAGCTGTGTGGTGGGGTGATGCACTGGAGGGAAGGGATGTGCCATCCAGAGGGACATGGATGTGCTGCAGAGGTGGCACGTGCCAACCTCATGGAGGTCAACAAGGCCAAGGGCAAGGTCCTGCACATGGGTCAGGGCAATCTCAGGCACAAATCCAAGCTGGGCAGAGAATGAATCATTATCATAGAATCACATCACAGAACACCAGACTGAAAGGGACTTCAAGGATCATCTGGTCCAACTTTTCTTGGATCGAGAGCAGCTCTGCAGAGGACTTGGAGGTGCTGGTGGCTGAAAAGCTGGACATGAGCCGGCAACGTGCGCTGGCAGCCCAGAAAGCCGCCCGTGTGCTGGGCTGCACCCAGAGCAGTGTGGGCAGCAGGGCCAGGGGGGGATTCTCCCCCTCTGCTCCGCTCGGGGAGACCCCCCTGCAGTGCTGGGTCCAGCTCTGGGGGCACCAACAGCAGAAGGACACGGACCTGCTCGAGCGGGGCCAGAGGAGGCCACGAAGATGCTCG
>ML997786.1:173143-187211 GCA_010365825.1 Otus sunia
TGAGGGGGGTGAGGCCCTGGCACAGGTTGCCCAGAGAAGCTGTGGCTGCCCCCTCCCTGGAAGGGTTCAAGGTCAGATTGGATGGGGCTTTGGGCAACCTGGGCTAGTGGAAAGTGTCCCTGCCCATGGCAGGGGGTTGGAACTAAATGATCTTTAAAGGTGCCTTCCCACTCAAACCACTCTGTGATTCAATGATTTGCAAAGATTAGTACAAACCACAACTTTTTTGTAAATTGAAGGTAATGACTCCTCCAAGGGAGGAACTAAGATATATGAGCTTAAAAACATCAGAGGTGCCTGACCACAGGTCTGTAGAGAAAGGTGCCTTAAATAAAGCTAAATCCACAAGAGCTCAAAAAGATCTGGTTTCGAAGAACCTTTCCTTGTGAGGCATCACGTCCTCCTCGGTGTTCAAAGGGAGTGACACCAGCACACCCATTCATGCCTCAGAAGCCACACTTTTGGGTGACTGACAAACACACCACTGGCGATTTAAACCGACGGAGATGGCTGAGGCTGTACCAAACAGCAACACAGGTTTGCACCTCTGGCAAAGCAAGAGGGGAGGGGACTTTGGGCGAGCTCTACCTGGCAGAGCTATGCCCACGAACCCTCCCGTGTATGAAACGCTGCACAGCACGCTACGGCCACAGCAGCTGGCAGCAAGGGAAGTTCCCAGGTCAGCCCATGGGCCAAGCGTTCGTGGCATGGTTTTGATCTCAGGGGTTTGATTTGAGAGCTTGTGCTCTCCGTATCAGGGCCTGGGCAAAGTTCAGGAGAAAATCAGGTCAAGGACCATTTCTCAATAAAATGGATGCAGGCACTAGGTTCTGGATACCAAGTGACAGCCATTTCCAACAGTAAGAATCCAGCACTTTTAACTTTAGCATCAATTCAGCAGACATGTTTGAAGCACCACTGCCATCAGTTTTTCCCACTAAGCAATTGAGATCCCAGACAAAGATGAAGGTTCAGAGAGTCTCACTTTGGTGCAAGTAACGTACCACAGGGACAGAAACCATTTCTCATGCTGGAACCAGTTATAAAGCCTTCTCATCCTCTCCTTCCCAGCTGCCTTCACCTCATTTCTAAGCATTAATGCAACATTTGTTGATGTCTAAGTGTACAGGTTATCCCTCAGCATAGCATGCTGCCCAGAGGGATCTGAGTGGCCATGGAGAACAAGCAGATCAACCAGCGAGGGTCCCACAGGATCTCTCTTTCCTTAACCATATCCCTTTCAGAGAGGGAGTTTCACAAGTCACGTGAAAGTACAGCTCAAATCTACATGTTAAAAAAAAAAAATCTCTACTCAAAGAAAACTAAAGCTTCCTGTTGACACCACCTACACCACCGCTTAGGTCTAGGAGACCACGCACAGTTTCAGCACAAGCAGTTACTTCTTCCAGAAAAAAGAAACTTTGTAATTTTGTTATTCCGGCAGCTAAACCTTACACAAGGCTCCCACAAACAAAACAAAAGAAAATGAACAAAGGAACTATTTTAGTGATGTTTTATGCATACCAAGAGACAAAAGAGACAATAAGGTTTTTATTCATAAGGTAGCAAAGGGGAGGGGGGGGGAAAAAAAAGGGAAAGGAAGCTCTAGCAAGAAACAGTACTTACTGCAGAGTTGTTCCCATGCAGCAATAATCTCTGCTTAGTGTCAGTTAATTCCAGCTTTGAGAGCTGATTTAACTCGGCCGTTCAATCTTTCATTTTCTAATATACTCAACAAACTTCTGGTGCAGGTAGCAGAGTTCTGACAGCCACCTCTACCAGCACGTATTTTTAGAGAGGGTGTCACACGGAGCAGCCGTAACCCCCTGTGAATCCCTCTGTCAGCAAAACCCATCGGATCCCACACCTCAAATCACAGCAGGGAAAGGTCTGGACTCCAGAAAGCCAACAGTCCACACACAAATTCACAGCTCACTGGAATTCTACTCTAAACCACCAAGGATAAGAACTAAGTATGTTCAAGTTCAATTACAGCCAATGAAATCAGTTTTCATGCATGTCTTAGCCTACTTACTCTGTATTTCTTCGCAAGAAAATAAATACAGTCTGTGAATCTGCTTTCAGATAAACTGCTTCTATTTATGAAACAAAATTTGTCACTACTTGCTGTAACAGTAATTTTGTCCTCAAATTACATAAAAATGAAATTCAAGTTAACACTTACCCTGACTAATTTATACTCAGCAAATTGACAAAACAGATAATACATAAACCAAGGGATTGGGATTGAGTCAGGAAAAGCATTAGCTTTACCCAAGAGGCAGGTACTGTGTCTTGGAGGTCATTAAAAAAGATTCAGCTAGTCAACCTGTTATAAATTGAAGCACCAGAATCTCTCTGCCTTCCCAGCTTCCGTAATCATGACGTACTGCAGTGCAGAAACTCACATCAGTTACTTCTTGTTTCAGTAATTAAAACTCTTTACTGCTGGAACTGCTGAAGAAAGGAAGGAGAGACCATCACTTACGTTTCCAGACAAGACAACTTGCTGGAGCGTACACCCTCAGCTGAACCCACTGACCTACATTTCACTAGTTTCAGCCACGCTGAAAAACACAAAACACACTCAAACACCCTCACAGGTACCACACAGGGATTGCAAACTTCGAACAGCAAAACTGAGGAGTCAGAGACTCTCCAGTTGCTTCCAAACAGATGTTGATATTTGTTTGCGTGATGCGGTCACTGTCAATATTTGAGAAGCGAAAGCTTGTGATGCTTTAAACGCTTCACACTGTGTCTGAGGTTTCTCAGTCAGTGCAGCTTTATGAGGGCTAGGTCGTTACAGCACTTGGACTTTGTTTTCTCTGGTGAGACAGTCTACCAGCTGCCTGCTCCAACCCACTGGAAAGAGCGCATGTGCTTGTAAGTGACTACTTATTGCTGGAAAACCAAGCTTCTTCCAGTACAAACAGAAAATATTGCCATTATTTATGAAAGTATCCTAAGTCAAGCTACCCAGACTGCACCACGGCAGCAGGTTTTGCCACCGTTGGCATTAGATGTGCACCGGTGTTACCACAGCACTGAGCACTGCAGCCTAAGATGCCACCTGAGCAGCATTCCTGCTTGCAAGAGGGCTGGAGATAAGCCGTGACTGGCCCTTCTTGTGTAAAATTTTCAGTACAGAACTGCTGGTTATGGACACACTGATTATTCCCTATGCAGACCCCAAGGAACGGTGCTGTGTCTCGGGTTACAAACAGTATGTTCAGCTTCAAAGCTCCCTTGCTTGTGCTACATTAATACAATTCAATATGGATTTAACTGGCACTGTCACCACATGATTTAGGATGTTTTCAGTTACTGAGTATCAACTTACACATATAACTCCAACACCTAAGTTTCAGAAAAAGCATTAATTTATTAACCCTTCAGCATCTAGAAACACAGATACTTCACAGAGTCCAAGCACGGCAGCAGGTACTTCTCTCTGGTTCACTGCAAGGTCTAGGAATCTGTCAGACCATTTCCACACCTCAAGCTGTATGGCACAGCGTGACCATGACAATTCCTCCAACTCCCTGCCCTTGAAAGACATCAAATATTCTAACATCAGATATTTCTACCCAACCTCTAAGTTCTCCAGTGAGTGGAGAAGATGAATGGCAGTGCTGTCAAGCTAATTCGCAGGGAAAAAACCTTGAAGGAAGAAAAGAAATAAAGGCCGACTGCTACAATATTGCCCAGAAACATCACATTTATCAGCAAGTTCTATCACCTTTTTTAGCTATTGCTGATACCTCAACACTCAAACTGAACTCATCAAAAAGAGCCTGAGAAACAAGAATTATGTACCTTTGAGAGGGTGGGAAAAACTGGAAGAATGTCACACGACACACCTAGAATCAGAAGTTATTGCTACCCCAAAACATTGGCCTCTCCAAGGCAGCACTGGAGGCTGTAAGACTCGTTTGGATGTTTTAGTTTGCTGTACGCTGCAACAAGGTTAGCTACACCTCACCTGTCAGGAGAAAAAAGCCTCCAGCCAGCACCTCACCAGCTCTCAGCTCCGGAGAAGGTGCTGCACCTCTGGACGATGGGAACAGGCGCTCGCTTGCAAGGCCACCACGGAGACTCCCGGTTTCGATTCTCATGGAATAACACCCTCGATCTTTGCACTGAAGGGAGCCAGGAGTGGTCGTGCAGGCAGCCATCCCGCCTCTAAGGACCTGCTCCAGCTCCCTCCATCCCACACCTATCCTGCAACAAAGCGCCTGACTATGATATTGAAAGGGACTATGCTAAAAATGACATCAGGATCGACACAGAAAGAACCGAGGTTAAATAAGAGCTTTACCAATAGCCAGACCAGCAGCACTGTAAGTTACAGGGTGAGAAACCACAATGCTGACAGCAACTCTGACTGCAGAGGTGCCTGCTCGGAGTTTGGTAGCAGTGCTGAAGCTCCTGCAAAAGCAAGAGGAGGAGCACCTGAACCTGCTCTGAGCAAGACATCACCAGCCTTTTTCATTAGTTGTTTCTTCTCCCTCTTAGGAAACTACTTAGAAGCTCTTTGCAAAGCTGGTGGCCGTTATCTAATGCTCTGGAGACTCCCAGCAGGAATCTCTCCAGCCTGTAGTGCTCTGATGGGATCCAGCAGCAGCTCTGACACGCACTGGGAATTCAAACCCCCAACCCTGGTCCTGTCCTGGTGCCCAGGACCAACAGCAAGCCTAAGGCAGGCTGTGGGGTGTAGAGCTTGTGCTTCTAACACCCCACAGCAGGGCCGTGTCCACTCGCGTTGCCTGGGGTCTCTTCTAGAACTATTTTTGTTACCTGCAGGACAGCAATCCCATCACCTCTCTGCATTGCTGTTCCAGCCGCAGACCACCTTCGCCACAATTTCTTCCCCCAATACCCTGGTTGAGTTCTCACCGTTGTGACTTGCATCCGCTGCTTCTTGTCCTCAACAGTGGCCTCAGCGAACTGCCCACGACCCAAACCCAGGCAGCAGCATCCTCCTGGTTCTCTGGCTGGGTCAAGGCCTCGAGCACCAGGGACACATGCCCTGTGGCACATGGCCACCACAGCTGAGCAGACAGCAGGTGGAGTTTCTGAACCCCCTTCCATGCAAACCAACATTTCCGTTCACCAGTCCTGCTCACTGAAGTCACAACGAGAAGCACCAGACTTTCCAGAGAACTCACATTTCTGGTCCGTGCTGTCCCAGACATACCAACATTAAGTATAAAATCCAAAGAACCAGCCAGCAGCGATCTTTGTTTTTGCCAGACACTTGAGTAGCTAAAAAAAAAAATTAAAAATTTTGTTGTTTACTGGCAAGATCAAAAAGTTACGTTGAGATGAAAGGATTTCACAGGATGCTTAATGAAACAGAAGCGTTGGTGGGATGCATTTAACCAGCAATTAGACAGCTATATTTAAGCTACACATCCAAGCTTCCTCTAAAGTGATGGAGAGGCACGCGTACGTACTGCCACGTGCAGATGGATGGAGTTCCTTATTTTCCTTTGCCCCACTTACAGCAGGAGCCTAGACAGCTAGTCCTTGCTGACAGTTCAGCTTTTAACGAGCTAGTTATGGTAGAGGAATCCCATTTCAGAAAAGGAAGGGAAGAGGGTAAGACACAGGCTGCAGCAAGCCTTGGAAGGTGTGAAAATTAAGATTGCTGCCTAAGGAACTGGACACATCTAGATACTGCTACCAACCTTTTCAACTTCTTTTCATTATCAAAGTTTGGACATTTACTGTGGATCTGCAATAGTAAGACAGCTTAAGAAGTGCAATCAAGTTAGTTACCTGCAGGGAAGTCAGCTGCCAGTGAGATTTGGTGGCAAGGAAGAACAGGTAACATGCCTACAGTTGGAAGGGCAGGAGAGATGACACTTGGCACATGAGTACATCAGACCTCAACAGGTTAATTCACATGTCCAGATGCCTGAAGTTAGTAACTGAACATCTGAAGTAAAAGATAAAATCACCTTTACTCTAGAACACTGAAATGCTGGTGAGACCAAGGGAAGACAGAACTATCTCAGAGAGCAGAATTAACTTTTTGTTCAGGACTCAGTGCACACTGTTCAGTGACTGCTGCCATGGAAGAGGTTTGGTCTCTTCAGCCACAGATGAGACAACCTGACAAGCCCAGCTTTAACGAACCCTCTGACAGCCTCATATACCAAAGGACAGACAAGGAAGAGGTACTGTACCCTGACCTAAAAATGGGTGAACACCTGAAGTTCTCACACTCCTACCCATCTTCATCTTTTAAGGGTTCTGAAGCTCAGATCTTAGGGCAAGACGGCCTCCCGCTGAGGCCAATATTGATCACAGCCCCATCGGACTGTGGTACTAAAGGAACTGCCAGTACACAAAGCAGCAGCTACACCAGGCCCACGTTATGGGGAAGAGAATGTTTCCAGTGCTCCCCCCAACCCAACAACTGCTTCAGCATATCTGCTGTCTGTTGGGCTAACCGTTAGTATGAATACGAAACACCAGTTTGAAAAGCATCCCTGAGGAGAAAGTTGTTCTGGTATGGATGTCAGTGTATATATTCCATACCTAATGGCAACCAAACCCCTCCCAGGATGATTTAAGTCAGGTTTTGGAAATGCAAGGCACAAACGGGGATTTCTCCAGGTTACACAGTACAAAAGAGTCACAATCCCAGGGGGAAAGCAAGCCTTGAGTTGTTTTAGCTACAGAAAAGAACAAAAACATGCAGAGACTTCTAGTTAAACCCACACAAGACTTCTAGTTAAACCCACGCAGAAAAGAAAAACCCACACAGTTAAGTTGTACCGAAACACTAAACATTCAAGACGACTTGCAGCAGCAGCTCTGGTCTCTTTCCTGTTTCCCCAGGGCCAGACAGGGAATTCCCACAGCACTGGGAATTTGACAAGCTTGTTTTTCACAAAGCCTTTCTGAGGTACCATACTCCCTCACAAGGGTTACACAAAATCAGCACCGGCCAAAACCCTTCTCCACGTGTCATCAGAAGGTCACGTAGCAAAACAGGCACCGGCTGCCACTGTCAGAAGAATCCAGGCAACCTGCTCCCATCCAACGTCTTTCCCGGGCATTTCTCAAGCCCAGGCGGGATGAAGTTTCCTGGCAGGAGCAGCCCACTCCCAGCCACCATCCTTCCCGGCGATTCTCCAGCTCTTCCTCCGCTGACAAGCAAGAACACGCTGCCCTTCCACAGCTCCAGAAAGGAGAAGCACAAGGGCAAGCTGTTGCCACCCCAACGGTGGAAGCAGCCCACACCCTGCTCCCGCTGGCAGCCAGGAGCAGGCACGGCACACGCGGCCTGCCGAGGCAAAACCCCCCCACGCAGCACCACTGGGCTACAGGCAGCAACAGCCGCTTAGCACAACCTAAAAAAACAACCCCTTCAAGTCAGGATTGGTTTTTTTTCTATCCCCTGATGAAGTATTTATCAATAGGCTGTCAACTGATTCTCTAATTAAATATCAATATTAACTTTAAGGGTAGAAACGATTACACGCTTTCTCAGGATAAAAAGGGGAGTGACAGATTTTCTTTCGAGAGAGGTAAATCAAGAAGTCAAGAGGAAATCACTTCTCCACGCCCCACGGTTGTGCTTATCACTCAAGGCACTAAGGAATAGTCCTTGGTTCCTTAAAATGAAGCCTGTACCCCTGCTCAGCAGTTCCTGAGCAAGTTTTCTACCAACATCAACAGGCACTTCATCTGTAAAATTCAAGAGCAGACCACGGGTTATAGGACAGCCCGTCACAAGACGTGACGAGCCCGCGTGCCGAATCCGAAACACGCTTTACCCTAAAAAAAAAAATAAATCTTAGTGACTTCATCCGCTCTTTAGCTTTGCCACTTACTATTGAAGCACCAATTCAGCCTCCTCCTGGACACAGGTCTGGCTTAACTGGAGCTGCCAACCTCTGCACGCTCCTTCCCATTTGTCTCCACGTCTTCTGATCATACTCGGCGCATTTAGGGAACAGCTGCCTGTTAGTTTCAGTCGAACATAAATAGCACGTCAGTGCAAGGACAAACAGAAAAAGGAGCAGCAGGGCTCCGTGCCCTGCGCTGCCACCGCACAGGTATGTGCCTGAGTAAGGAGTTCAGCAGCCTTCTCACCCTTCACCAACTGGTTTTGCCCCCAGGCAGGGACAGCAGCAGCAGTGCAGGGAGAGGAGCAAGCCCAGTTTAGGGTCTGGTTCACACTGGGGGCAGGAAGGAGGGAACACTAGATACTGGCACAGCTGCCAAGAGCTTTGTGTCGTGG
Source organism: Otus sunia (assembly GCA_010365825.1). Classification (NCBI taxonomy): domain Eukaryota; kingdom Metazoa; phylum Chordata; class Aves; order Strigiformes; family Strigidae; genus Otus; species Otus sunia. The sequence goes on from ML997786.1 coordinate 181,404, forward strand.
AACTGCAATCCTAAAAGGGAATTTTCAGTACGAGTGTCACCTATTCCAGTGTTTCCATGTCCCCAGATGCCCTATGCACTCTGCCAGGCCAGATTTATACGGTAACTTAAGAAGCCAGATCAGGGAACCAATGCAGCTCGGTTGAAAAAAATAGCTATGTTTAAAAAAGTTTCCAGCCAGCTCAGTTCCTCAGCTCTTCACCATACAGCCCTCCACACGCTTCTCATCAGCACTGCGAGGCGTGCACAAGCAAAACTGCTGCTAGATTAACCAAACCCAAACCACCCTCAATCATACCATAAGCCCAATTCACTCTGGAGCCCTTCTCCTGGGCGTCCCAGCAGACAGAGGTGAGGAGAACCACGCTCTCCAGGCCAAAAAATACTCGTTCCACCTCTGGCAACCAAGAGCTGAGGGGATTCCCAAGCTCAAGGTCGCATCCAAAGCGTCACATCCAACAGCCACCAATGGATCCACTTCAATGTTCCACTTTCATTCTGAACCCATATATATTTTCCCTTCCAAAACTTCCCATGACAGCAAGTTTTATACATCAATTACCTCTATGTAGAAACATTTTTTGCATCTCTTGCTGCCTGATGATTTCCAGCATGGAAACAACTGCACAGGAGTTGGGGTGGGGTATTTTTTTGTTGGGGCACTGGTTTGTTGGTTTGGTTTTTTTCTAATTCACCTGCTCCGTGCCAGGAGTCAAATACAGACTGAACCCACAGCCTGGGCACAACATAAACAAAACTCAAAGTCATCTGCTGCTCCTACAAGCCAACAAACTATAGATTTGAGACAAAAAAGGAATACAAAGAAAAAGCAAGCCAGTACTTTCAACTGCTGTAGTAATACTCTTTTTTTGGGCACCAGAAACCACTTGTTTTTCCAACTTCACTGCACCCACCATATGGTTAAAAAGCATCTTCACAATTCAAAACGTAATTTCCACTTAGTTTGTTTTCCCCCAATTGACCGAGTTTCTCCCCATTCTCTACCTGGGACTCCTTCCTTCCCAATATTAATACAGCACAAGCATGGGCAAACAAATCCTCACAAGACATAGGAAGAAACTTGATATATTTACTATCTTTGATATCTGAGGACTTATTTTAAAAGCATTTCACTGCTTTAATGTACCAATATGGAATGATTCCAAAGGAAGTGCTTAGCAACTCAAAATCACTTCTAATAAAGGGATAAGAAATTGTTAAAAAAAATGAGAAAAGATGGATTTCATCAGAAAGTATTTCTCACGTACCTCTGCATTTAAAACAAGTTTTGCACACTCCTAGCACAGCTTTGGCATCAAGACCTTGCCGCGTTCAGAATAAAATATGGGGTGATCAAACCTCAAAAAAAAAAAAAATCATACCGCTTTTTCTCCCTCTCTCTGGGTTTGTAGAGTTGCAGTCAATGTGAGTAAAGACCAGGAACACAGAACACAAGTGCATCTTCGGGATGGGTTCGGAGCCATGAAAGCTTTACCTAAACCAGCAGCATTTAGAGGGAATCTCACCATGATTACACACACTGTTCTGTTGAGCACGTTACTCAAGGTAGTCAGATTCCACGGGGAAAACCTTTTTTGTGACTCACCTTCATTTGCATTTTTACTTAGTCAAACAATAGCAATTATACGCTTGAGTTCAGTTTTGACATTCAAATTCTGAGACAGACACAGCCCTGCAAGAGCAGCCCTCTCTACCTGCCTGTGCCCAGGCAAAGGCTGACCCCCAGCAGCTTCACAGAGCGTGCCCGCAGAGCTCCGGCACATCATCTGCTGAGGGTTCACTTCAAGCTGCCATCAACGTGCCAGGCTGCATGCCCATACAAACATTACTAAAGAAAATTTAAGATCTCAAGTATACGTTGACTGGAAGCTACTTACGCTAACGTTTTTAATACTAAAAATACAGAAAATCTGCTGGCAGTATGAGTGGCAGCAGATTTACTAAAATTAGTAGCGTTTGGGGAAAGGGAAGACCAGGCAGCAGTCTAAGAGAAGCCTCCAGTACTCAGTGCTCAGGAGCACCAGGGAGCAACACCACTGCCCAGAGGAACAGGTACCACCGACAGACCTGGCCCAACTGTTGAGCATCCGTAGAGCACAACTGAAAAGTCACCACCACAATCTCTCAGAAAAAGATACCATAAAAATGATTTTTGCACTAGAGCATTACTGAAGAGTTATTAAAATTAAAAACTGTTTGCGACAGACTGAGTCTTCTACAATTTATTCCCTTTCTACCTGAAAACAGCAACACAACATTTGAGGACAAGGGCCCTGCTCTCTCCAGGGAGGTTACAATGACTTAGGGATTCTTGCAGAAGTGCCATCTGGATTATTTATAGCACCTCTAGACAGGGTAATGAAATCATTCACACATGCACCTCATCACATCCAAAGGCTTAACTGCTGTTTTAGCAGGAAATATTAGATTGGAGTGATTAAAAGTCAAATGTTAAAGAGTGTATACCGAATTACACATATAGTAAATTATATCCAAACTGCCATCACAGACTGTGCTTAATCAGTCCTTAAAATGTGTAAAGATGGAAGTGAATCTAAGTTACCAGTGTGAAGTGGAAATGCATTAGCATTGTACCTTCACTTACATATGCAAACAGGCTTTTGCTTTTATAGAATTAAAATGCTTCCCCCCACTCTTCTTTTATATACACAGGCTAGTTTCAATATTCTCCAAGACCCACCTTTCCCCATAAATATTAGAAAGATTGGGCCAATCCCTGCTCACAGCCACCAGTACTGCTGTATATTTTACATACTCGACTATCTCAGGCTCTTGGTGGAGCTCAGTGTAAACACAAAAGCATGAATCAGAGCTAACAAGCTACCGGGTATTACATTTTTAAACATAAGGAGAGATTCAGCCAATAAGCCAATCACCTCCAACGTCATCTACTGTGTACACAAGAACTTTGGAAACAGCATTTCCTTGTTGCTTTGGGTCAAAGACTCCGCCTGAAGTTTTTCCTGAAACTCTCCTCTTAGGGCTGCAAAAGCAGCCCAAGTGGTGCAGCTAATGCAGGGGGATTTATCACAGCCAGTACCACTGGGCTGCTGCAGCAGAGGAAAACCTGAGAAAGTCTAAAAACTGTAGTCATTGGTGGTAATTGGAGATAACATGTTTTTAGACAGATCACTCAATCCACTTTGTTGTAATTATGTGGAGAACAACTAAGTGGACAGGTGTTTTAACCCAGTTCAAGATTTTTTCCCTCATGGACGGGCTGCTTTTTGAAAGGTGCTAATGTAGTCTCGCTTCCAACTGACACTGCCTGCACAGGACACTGTCCCACCAGGCTTCCTCCTTAACCAATTACTGAAGACCTAAGGAAACAACACATTTAAGTCATCTTTGGGCAGTAAAGCACTCGGAATTCAGCACCACACAGAAAAAAAATCTATTTGTACCCCAAAACCCTGCTGAATTCCACCATGAAGATGCAAGTCTGACCCACTCTGACACGCCAACCAGTCATCAAGCAGCAGTCACAGCTATGCCTGGGTGTTTAGTCCAGAATTTAGGAAATAAAACTTGTTTGCCTTCTGGTGTACATGCACTACAAACAGTTTATGTACCCCAGCAATAAATATCTACTGGTCTAAATTTCTGACTGTGCAGAAACACTTCCAAACCCTGCACATGCACACTTGCTACTAAACCTGACGATACTCTGCTTGAACACTCAGAATTGCAGAGTTCGATCAAGAACTAATACTAATTACTAAATTACCAACTATTAAACATCACTAAAAGCGCAAGCTCTCCGGAGCAAGAGCCACCACATACCTGCTGACCTCTTAACTAAGACGCTGACTATTTTTAACTTTGAGAATTGAAATAAACCTTCCCAGCAAACTCAGAAAGCAACAAGCGCCATGTGATCCAGGCGAGAATTTGCCAAGCAGCACAGAATTACACTAAGGCCACAGCAGCAAAATAAATACAGTCAAGGTACACGATGTTAAGAGACAAGATGAAGTGACTGTCACACACACGTCCCCCCAAAACAATTAAGCAAAACCCTGAGTTGAGGCCCAGAGAGCTTTAAGCAACAACTGTGCCTTGACACTTAGCTGTCCCCCAAATACACTTTTCCAATGACCCCAAGGCTTGCTTAAGAGTGTCTTTTTACATCTTGTAGCCTGAGCTGCAATTTTTAGGGTGACATTTCGACACTGATGAGGAAGTACACAGCAGCGTCCTTACACCTAGCACTAAGATTCACACAGATACTCCATGTTGTCCCAGCCTCGGTGAACAGCTGCACAGCCAAACATTCAAGGGAATTATGTCAAGCACAAAAAGCCAGATTCAATTCAAACCCCCCCCCCAAAAAAAGATTTTTCTTCCAGATGTGTGGTAGGTATCTGCACACATTACACAGGCAGGTACTGCAAGACAGAATGGAGGCATGAATTCTCTTAAATTGCCAGAGTCGGGTCACCAAGAGGGTGAGAAGCTGCTGACCTGAACTCTTCATCTGCAAAACAAGACGGTGTTCAGGTGAAGACAAACAAAATTCTCTGATAAACCTAGGGAGAAAGGACATTAGGTACACAGCCTGTCTCACAGCACAGATTACACAGAAAGGGGAAAGCCTGGAAAAATACACAGCTCTCCTTCACGATGTCAAAGAAACTACCTCAGTCAGGAGCTTCACGCCGCATCAGCTTTGCCAGAAGCCCGGCGGCTCGCTCACAAACGAGGGAAGGACAGCTTTGTTGGGTGAGAAAACAGACCCCACCCACAAGTGGAATCATTTCTGCTAAGCCACATCAATAGCGGCGAAGAGACCGCGCAGGGATGGCAACCCCACCGCCCTCCTGCGTGCAGGGGACTGGAGATCAGGCGCTGAAGGAAGGAGCCAGGTGGGATCTGGCTGTTCGCTGGCGGAGAGGGTGGGGGACACGCTGCCAACGCTGCCCCCAAGGGAGGGGAAGAGAGGGTCGCTCAGGGTCACCGACAGCCGAGAAAACTGCTGCGCTCAACTGCGGAAAGAAACCAAATGATCCCTCCCTGCAGCAGGGGCGAAGCCGGTGTCGGGTGTGACCAGGGCGGCCGGCTCGCCGAGGATCTCACATCGACAGCGAGAGCAGAGAAGAAAGGGTGGGGACAGGGGGTCCCGGGGGACCCGCGGGGACCCTCCGCCTGACACAAGAGGAGAAAACATGCCCGAAAGCTGCGAGGCAAGGCAGAGAGCAGGGCCGTGGCCCCCCGGGAGGGCTGCAGGAACCCCCCACAGCGGGAACGGGGCGGCGGGGGAGGCCCGGCCGAGGGGGTGCGGACCCCCCGGGGCAGCGGGGCGCAGGGCGTGGGGGCAGGCACTGACCGATGGTGGAGATGAAGGTGGTGTTGAAGGCATCGTCGGAGAAGCGGAAGAGCACGCAGGTCTTGCCGACCCCCGAGTCCCCGATGAGGAGCAGCTTGAAGAGCAGGTCGTAGGTTTTCTTCGCCATGGGGAGGCGCGGCGGCCGCCGCCGCCCGCTCCGGCCCCCTGCTCACCCCCCCCCGCCGCCGCCCTCGTTTACCGGGCGCTCCCGCCGCGGGTCTGCCCGCCCACCCCGGCCGGCAGCACCGGCCGCACCGCTCTGGAGGGCGGCGGCTAAAGAGGAGGAGGAGGAGGAGGAGGAGGAGGAGGGGGCCCACAAAATGGCTTCCTGCCGCGGGGCGGCCCCGGCGCCTGGCGCGCTTCCCCGCGCCGCCACGGGCCCGCTGCTCCTCACGGGGAGGCGGCGGCGGCGCCCGCCCTCATAACCCCTCGGCTCGGCTC
>ML997786.1:212237-225584 GCA_010365825.1 Otus sunia
GGGATGGGGCGGGGGGGGCTGGCCAGAAGCTCCCCCGCAGGACACACACGTGGGGAGGGTGGTTCTTGCAGGGGAAGGAGTGAAGAGCCCGGGGGTAAAAGCAAGAAGTGAGATTAAAGGGGGACAGTTACAGCCCACGGGGAGAGCAAGGAAGGGCCCACAGACATTGAAGCTGCTGATGAAGTGTCACTGAGGAGCAGCAACGCTGAGCAGGGAAGAGACCGGTCATCTCCCGAGTGCTGCGGCATTTTTCCCATTCCCCTGGAAAACAGGGAAAGTCCCACATCTGCACTGAAGCAGCTCTTACTAAGAAAACCCTGCAAAGGCACTGAATTCCCCTGCTTTGAGGTTGTCCTCGGCGCCCTGAGCTGTGCTAGCACCCACGGGGGTGGCTGATGCTGGGTATCGCTCCCGGCCGCCATCACGGCTCCCTCAGCTCCCCAGTGTGGCTTAACACCGGCCTCTCCCTGGGAGCTGCCTCCACACACTCGTCCCACAGGCAGCCTGGGTGCCCCTGGGCACGGGGACGAGGACGTGGACAATGTGAGGGACAAGACATGCAGGAAAAGGAAAGAAGAACAAGGCAGCAACCCGTAGGTGCGTTAGTAGGAAGAGGAAAATGAAAGAAGGATCTTCACTATGCACTGGGGAATGAATGATAATATCAGAGTAAAAAACTCAGCATGCAATCATTTGTTTTGCTTCAATCTTCATTTAAAAGGTCAGCTGCAATCAGATGACTAACCATAAATGTCAGCGAAAAAGAAAACGGTAGGTTAAAGATTTCTTATACGTGCTGGATGTTTCCAAACCGGCCGGGTCTGCCTTAATTCCTACAGATGTAAGTAGGGAGGTTGGTAGAGTGATCTCGGAGCTGCAAGTGAGCGTTTTGAGAAGTCATAAAGAGCAGGCAGTGTGTTCAAACAGGAACAAGACAAACATAAGAATATCTTTAAAATGAGGGAAAGGAGGACTCAGGGAATTATGTACTCAACCTAACTTCAACTCCTGAAAAGACATCGAATGGGTCAATGAAATCCATCTGTAAGTATCGACAGGAGAACAAGGTGAGAACCAACAGCCCAGGGGGGTTGGTCCAAAGCAAATCCCATGAGATGAGCCTAATTTTATGCTAAGAGACCTTGCAGGCACGGAGGAGGCACAAACTATGATATATGGAGAGATTTCAGTGAAACTCTCTGACACGCTCACTGATGTGAGGCTGAAGAGGAGTTAACGACGGCAGATTTTAACAAAAGAAACAGGTTGTAGGGAGGCAGAGACAGAAATGGGATTTGTTCTTCAGCCCAGCACTCCCACGGGTGAGCCACTTTTCAACCAAGAGTGGGACCATTTGGAAAGATTTGTCAAGAAATTCATGGGAATGATGTGAAAACATGAAAGATTGAAAGAAACGGGGTGGTTTCCACCTAGGGCTAGAAGACTGTGGAGAGAGGCAATTATGATCTTCAAATACTGGAAAGGACTGCTGCAAAAGGAAGGGATTGTCCTGTTTCAGCTACCAAAAGGAGATAGGACAAGAATTTCTGGTCTTAAAACACGGCAAGAAAGATTTAGATTAGAGTTTAGGAAAACTGTTGTAAGCCCCCAGCGCTAGAAGAGTTTACACATGTATGATAAAGGACTGTGCTGGAGACTCTTTAAGAGCAGATTAGACTGAGAGCTGTCAAGAACTGATACGAGGAGGCAGTTAATGACGCCGGAGGGCAAAGGATGACGGGATAACCCCTGACCATCTCTTCCAACCCTATTTTTGGCGATTCTGTGATTTGAAATGACTGCAAGGTACAGTCTGGGCACCTGGAGGACAGCCGGACCCAGGGCAGGGCTGGAAGAAACAGAGAGGGATGAGATAAGGGAGAGAGAAAGTCAGGATTTGCCATGTTCAGTTTATCTCTCTGCTGCCACCCAAGGCAGGAAGATCAGAGAGTGAGTTCTCCAAGTAACGCAGAGAGAATAAAAGGGGGAAAACAACAACTTATAAGCATCACCACGCGGTCAGGAGCTCTACTTACTCCAAAGGAGTTCAGTGATAATGCATGAAATGTAGAGAAGGGCAAAGGATTTTTCCATGCCAAGTATAACGGCCAAAATCACCCTGAAATGCCAGCGTTGGCAATGCACACGGTATGTCCCACAGGACAAGAAGGTGACTGCAGGCAGGTAAAAATGCTCCAGTCACCAATAATTTCCTTGCAGATTCCGCAGTGGCCGGCTGATGACGTTACACTCTTGGGGCTGTTTGATTTTCCCCACGCTGGCAGCAGAGTGTCAGTCAGGAGAGGAGCTGCTGGTTTGGCCCAAAGGAACATGAACATTCATCTTTGTTCCTCTCCCCCCCGTTCCCCCTCCCCGGCAATGGCAGGAGGGCAGGAGGTGCCTGGAGAGCTGCGCTCAGCGACTGCGTTTCATGAATATTGATGATCCACATTCCCAACATTTACAATGCAGAAAATACGCAGCAGCAGTGTCTGTGTTTTCCAGCTTAGCTTGGTTTTGTTTTGGGATTTGTTTGCTTGTTCTTTGGGGCTCGTTTGTCTTTTTACAAGCATCTGATGCAGTTTCTTTGATGACGACGTTCGGTGGCTTTAGCAGCGAGGAGACTCTTTTCTCAGGTTCAAGATCTCCCCTCTTCCCTGGAACAACCACCCCTTATAGTCCTACAGAATTACACAGAACCCTGCAGTTTTTATGAGAATGTTGAATCAGGTTATAGAAACATGATTTTAAAGAGCTATGTCATATCTACTGACAGGTCAAAACAGATTATAATTTCTAACTGAAATCTATAAAATTTAGGGTAAATTCACTATGACAATTTTGGTTTCTTTCTTACTACAATCCATAGGACTTTTTCTGTCATAAATCTCCAATTTATTCCTAAAATGTGTATGGTTCTATATGCCAATATTTACATTTTCAATGATGAGCATAAGTGAAAATTTTAAAGGGACCAAACATCTACCCCCCCACCTTTGAAGATAAATGCCCGTGGAGGTTTGTTGCCCCTTGTGACGGCTGTTTCCAGGTACAACGTAGAGAAGTTCAAGTGTGAGGGGCCCCAGAGCCACAAGCGTGGTGCAAGCTGAAGGATCAAGAGAGGTAGAACCTGAATTAGCAAAGACATAACATAGGCCATGTACACTTGGGTGGCCGGTTTGTGGTGGTGAAGCTCAGCGGCCCACAGGAGTAGCTACTCATAAATTAAATAAATCCTGACATAACCCCCAGTGTTCATCTTGGAGATGGAAATCCCTTCAGAGACATGGGTTGAAAGAGCTGCAGAAGAACCAGCAAGACACTTGTGTGACTAACAGAGGGGGAGTGTGGTGGGACAAAGGCAGATGACTACCAAGGCCCACAGCCTGAAACAGATAAATTATCCCTGAGGAGCATCCAGCTCTGCTTTTGAACTGTTAGAGGATGGTTTTAGTGGGCCCAGACCCGCTGGGCAGGGGTAACTGACTGCAGAACCATCGCTGTCCCCGCGGTGGAAGAGGTGGGTGAGAGGTTTGGAGTGGGCAGCTCCCAAGAAACGCGCTGGGCTGCTCCATGGGCAGTGCCTGCTGTCACTGGACACTTCTAGTAGTGTGGGTCTCCAGACCAGAGTCACTCCTGGAGCATCGATGCTGATGTGGTCAGCAATGTGGATGCAGGACTCTGTGCCTGAAGCGGAACTGGGGGCTAGAGCCAGGGTCATCAAAACGACGTCTGTGCTGGGACGGGTGGGGGGAGTGACGCGGCCACCCCGCAGTCTCCCACACCAAGGACAGAAGGACGTGTTCAGGGAGATTTGAACAGCTCCTGGTTCCCCTTCTTCTTGCTCTCCTCTTGTGTGTGGAGAATGAGCCACCCAGAGAGTGACTCGACTCTGAAACCTCCAAAACATTCGGAGGTGCAATCAAGATACGCAAGGGTAGCTCAAAGCAAGGTTTAACAAATGTTTTATATCTCAGTTTCATTCAAGAAACCCGGTAACGTTTGCTGCCACTGAGCCCTGCTTCTCTCTCAGCCCTGCCCTGCCACGCTGGGGGCTGGTGGCAGAGGTTCTGCTGCTCTCACACACACATCTGCCCCGGGACCACGTGCAGAGGGGACACAAAGACCCTCAGCTCTCCTTCCGACCCTGCTCCCCCGTCAGCAGGAGCAGCTACTCCGAATCCCGATTGCCCTGTTGCTGAAGCAGTGCTAAAGGTTATCATCATCTTTGTAAAGTACCCTGAGGTTTACTTTTTATAAGAAGCTGTAAAAGAGCTAAATGTTTTTACTACTGAGTAGTTTTTAGAGTATTTCAGCACGAAGGTGACTGCAGCCACTATAAATATGCTGCGTGGACTCCCCAGCTGTGCTGGAAGCCTGTATTCCAGAAAGGGTTTTGGGGTTGGGTTTTTTGTTTTGGAGGTTTTTTTTCTGTTCCTTGATGCTCTGATGACACCCTGTGGACTTTTCCCTGTACTACTGTAGCTGCGCAAAGACCCAACAATTTTATTCTTTTTCTCCCCAATGGCTCTTCTACTCCGTTTCCCTACATTTTTATCCAGTGACTTTTTTCTTCAGGCTGTTATCTCAGTCTTTAACGGCTTTTAGGAAGGGAGCCATGTCACTAATATTATTTGGCAGACACTGTTCCTGTGCCTCGCTGTCTTGCTAACATTTGTTGTTTTGCAATTCAATGGTGGAGTGACCTAGAGCTCCCCGTGACCAAGCAGGTTTCAGATGTTCCAAGCAATCTGTCCACTGGGACTGCAGTGATACGAGATCTCCACAATGAACTTCCCCAGATTTAGACTCTGTCTGGAAGAATATACTTGTGCCTTGTCCCTTCAGTCCCGATTTCTACACCAGCAGAAGGTTATATTAATTATTTGTAGCTGTTCTGCCTTACCCTGTGTTGTCTAAATGCTTGTTCACATTGTGGGTACAGTCCCAATCAAGCGTTGATCCTTGAAAAGCAATGTTGGTGGGGACACACAGCAGCCACTGGCCTCCCACGCCAGACCACGCTTGTCCCTCTCAGCTTCCCTCAGTCTCAGAAGAAATATTAAAGGAAGGGAAGAAGTAGGAATTAAACTTTCTTGCTCCTCATCTCCAGTTGAATTCACACTATGAACGCAAGCAGAACCACCCAACCGAAACCCACCAAACAGCTGGAAGAGAGCATCAGTTTTCAGTGGCAAAATATTAGGATGAGAGCACCCGAGTTTTGAGAGGAGCATCATTCCAACAGCAGCAACGCACCTGGAGAGCTCAGGAATGGTATTAGGTGCAGTCAACGTGGACAGAGCCTGAGGTGGCCACGCTGCAGAACAGAGACACCCGCACAACTTAGGGGGAAAACATCAGACCTTGGTGCACACAGTCTGGGGAAAAGAAGAGTCAATATAGTGACAAGGTGAGATTTAGACTAAACCTTGGACGGAAACTTAGGCTGAATTTGATCAGTAATATTGTCCCAAATGGTAGCAGCAGCAGAAGAGTCAATCTTGCAGATTTGGATCATCCCCTTCAGCTCGGTGGTGGTGACAGCCACCAGAAAGTCTGTCGTTAGTCAGAGATGAAGACAGTGGGTCTGCATGACAGCTCTGCTGAGGAAATGAGATGAGGCTCAAACATCACCAAGGAATTTTCTGTGCAGTGAGGGGAAACCTTTGAAGGAATATCAAATGTGTAAGCATGGAAAAAACAGAGAAATGTTCCTCCTGGGGTGGAGGCAGATACAGCCACCAAATGTATTACAAGAGGCTAGTGAAGATGGCAGAGTACTTCAGCCCCAGCAATAATTTAAAACGTTACGTGGAATAAACTGAATGGACACCACTGGGTTGGATGTTCACTGAGACAGAATTCCAGCCCCTTTGGTTAGATGTCTGCTGGAATGTTTTCTGCTCAAAAAAGCATGCGGCACCCTGCTGTGAGCTGTCAGAAGATGTAGCTGAACCGAGACTGATGAGATGAGGTGAGATGAGATGAGATGAGATGAGATGAGATGAGATGAGATGAGATGAGATGAGATGAGATGAGATGAGCAGACAGTCAGCAGAGTTCCTGGTACAGTGACGATTTCAGACCATCAGAGACCAAAATGATTAGTCACATTGCTCCCTGCCTTATCCTTCAGCTGAGTTTGGAACCAAAGAGAAAAGCAGTACATCAACTTCCCCTACACAGGGAGAAACAATCCCCCTGGGAGACCCGTGGAGCCTGGCTCTGGAGGCTGCTCTTCCTCTTTCTCTGCATGGTGAAGGCGGACAGGAAAATTCCAGCTGCAGAAGACAGGTCCCATAATCCAGCTGCATGAAACAACCCGTCCGCTGACGTGTTCCAGGCTCCAGCTGCAGAAAGTGGCACCTGGTGCTCAGCACATCACTTCCCAAGGAAAGGGAAATGAAGTTTGCATCCTTTTTGTGGAAACAGAACAAAGCGATCTTGTCTGTGATCATGTATGACGATCTTGTGTGCGTGAGTGAAACGCCAGACCTGCTGTCGTCGCTCCCTGATTTCGAGGATGCTGATGGATCTTGTATGACAGGTGAGAGCACCAGCTCTGGGCTTTTACACTGCTGGAAATGAGCTCACACCCGAGTGTTAAGGCACATTTCACTGCCATTTCAGATTGTGGAAGCACACGGGAAGTCAGTCTGTTGTGTTTCTTGTCCTAGACTTGTGCTCAGCAAAGAGAGTTGTGATTGCCTGAAGGAACATGTGGTTACCAAATGATATTTAGACAATTATACTAAACAGTGAAACTGGTGGAGATTGGGTGAAGTCTCTCATGAGGAATCCCATGGTTACAGGCAGTTTAATGACGCAGGACTCCCAAGCCAACTTTTTCACCTACAGCCTGTCAGAGCCCGTTACTCTCTGAAGGGGAATCTTACAGATATGGAGGGTTTAATGTTTAATACCAGATGTACTGATTTGAAGATATTTGATGTTACATGTGATTTTGATTAAGCAGAGTGGTACAGCAATGAACTGGAATCACAAGTACAAACGCCAGAATCACAGAGTCTTTTCTGACTGATTTTGTGATTCTGTGACAGGTAGCAGAGACCAGCAATCGCAGTAAACCACTGAATCACAACACAAACACCATTCCCATTCCCAGCCTCCACAACACCACCCAGAGCATCCCCAGTCCTTGCAAAGGAACACACAGGTCGAGACCAGCCCAGGCCCCTTGCTCTCTTCAGAGATCTTGTTGCTTGTCGACCAGATTTTATATTCTGTGGGGCTGAGCCATGGATACGCTCCCTCGTTGCTGGCCTGGCTAACTCAGGAAGGCATTCAAACCCTTTTGTAACTCAGGGACAAACATTTACACAACCACTTGATCCGCTCAGCGACACAGCCAGCTGATCAAAAAAAAAAAAAAAAAGGCTGTTTTCTTTGTGTTCCCTTTGTGTTGAGATCAGTTCAGGTTTATTTGCAACAGCTGTGGTCAGTCCCTCCTTCCTTCCCCGGGCTTCGTGAGCCCTCGCCCTCCTCCCCTGAGCCTTCTTCCATTGTGGGGATTTATTGATCAGTCCCATCACTACGTGCGCGTCTGACTGAGTCATGATCTCAAACAAACATGGAACGGCTTCTGCAGCAGCAAAATCCTGTCCAAGGATGAATCCAGGATAGCAGCTAGAAAGACTTATTTGAGGGAAAAAATTGGAATTTCTGCATATTCACCCAGATCACCACCACGTTCAGAAGATGCAGGGTGAGTCCCACAGCATCTGGTGGTCAGTCTAGGGAGGGTGTTTTGTTAATCTATCGTCCTGCCCAATGGCAACCATCAATCCCCTTCCTTAGACAGGTCACAGTCAATTCCATGACTCTTGTGAAAATCCTTGATGCTGCTCATAGACAAAATCAGAGAATGTTTTATCAGCTACCAACTGAAGGGAAGGTAAATCCCTATAGAGGGAGCAAACACCTTGCGGGTCAATAGGTGGTCATGGGCAAAATGGTCTCAGCTCAGGAAATTTCACTTTATTGTCAACTAACATAAACTTTTCATGACCGGATTAGGTATTGAGAAAAACTAGAAGACAAGCAATACAACAAACACTTAGGGAAATTCTTTTTCTCCCCCTGCCACAGGCTGAACTTCACCCCAACACCTTTTCTCCCTGCAGCTCCCCATCTTCTCACCGCACACTGCACTCCCTCTGGTGAGGCAATGGGCAATGCGGGAGGTTGGGGTCAGTGCTTAATGGTTTCCTTCTATCACTTCTTGCTTCTTATTCTTTCCTTCTGCTGCTCCTTGCCTCCCGCACATCCCCTGCTCTGGTGGGGGAGCTGCAGTCCCTTTAGGGGTGTCCCTGCTCCGGTGTGGCTTATCCCCACGCCACAGACCTGTCAGAGGTGCCTCCTGTGGCACAAAGTGACACCTTCCAAGAGTGTGTCTCCAGAAATGTTGCCTTCCAGGTGCTTTCTTTGCTTCCTCCTTTTGCCATTTCTTCTCACAGGTCTCCTCCTGTGCCCCAGGTTGTGTCACCACTCTGCCCTTGAATTTATAAACAAAGAAGCTCAGCCTCCCTAAGGCCAGAATCAATCTCCAACAGCTATTCACTGCCATAGCAGGAAACGGCCTGTACTAACACTCTTTTCTCCTGAAACAAAGAGATAATAATTCTGTAGCTTCTTGGGATTAAATGACTTTCACCTGAAATAGGCATTGTGGGAGGAGTCCCTGGCAGAGGTCAAAGAGGGGTTTGGAATAGGAGGACTTGTAGGATTTGGTGATGTACCCTCAGGCTGGGGAGAACCTGGGAGTTCAAGGTAGCAGATTGCCTGGGCAGTTCATCACCTGAATCTTTTTTTTTTTCTGAATAACTGGGCGTAGGTGATGGTGGGTAGGAGGGCTGGATCCTCATTCACAACCTTGGTGTAACTTCAGATTGTTGCTTCAGAGGAGTGAGGTACCAAAGGAATGGGCCTGTCTATCGTTACATCCCTTGCCAATGGCAGGGAAAGGTGCAGGGAGTTTTATGAACAATGCAGATACGCTGAGATGTCTGCAAGGTAAAGGGAGGAGCCCAGAAGATCATAAGATAGGATGCAAGTTCAAAGCTGAGCTAACAAACTCTCCCTTATCAGCACTAAACAAAGACTTTCCTTCAAAGGGAAGGCTCTCCTTTTCTTTGTATGGATCTCCAGGAGAGCGCGAGGCTCAGTGCCAAGAAACACCTCTAAGTGCCTTGTCAGGCTGCTTATAGTGCGAAGATACTCTCCGTAGGCACTCATCGGGGAGGCAGAAAGTGCCTCTCTCACACGCTGCTGCGGCAGAAGAACTGATGGAAAATACAAGGCCTCTGCTCCTGGCTTTATGTTTCTTCTTCCTGATGATTCCGTCAGTAGTGCAAGTTTCAGGAGCGATGATGCACTGAGGACACCAGAGCTTCCCCCGCGTCTCACCTCACAGCGAAGGGGGGGAATTTATTGGAAAGAAGTGGCAAAGGAGCCGAGGGGGACACTGGCAGGGGGCTGCCACCTACCAGAGCCTCAGTGGGCTGAGCGTGGGCACTAGTGGGGGATGCTCTGGAGGCAGCCCCAGAGCTGGTCACACATGTCCCCACGGTGGCAGGGGATTCGCTGAGCAAACCAAACACGGTGAGGAAGGGCCAGGCTTCAGGAGCTTGTCTTCTGCCCTGCCCTGGTGCAGACAGCATATGGGCTGTGCCCACAGTGGTATTTCAGAGCTCTGATGAGCCTCTCACCAAGTGGCTTACGGCCGTGCCTGTGCCTAGGGCCACTGGAAAGATGAAGGACTTCATCTCCTCACCACCTGCAGTTCTGGACAGAGGAATGTTTGCTTTCTCAAGCACCAGGTACGGTTTGGCTGGTGCAGTTGTGTCTGTGATGGGAGTTCTGCAGACACACCTCGTGTCCGTCAGAAGTCATCCTCACTCCCGTCACTGACCGACAGAGAGATGCTGACAGAAATCTTTCACTGAGCCTAGGAAGGACAATCAGTCCTTCACCATCAGAAGTAATGGAAGGAATAGCGAAAAATTCAAAGTAGAATCATAGCATCACAGAATCATTTAGGGTGGAAAAGACCTTTAAGATAATTGAGTCCAACCATTAACTTTACGCTGCCAAGTCTGTTACTAAACCGTGTCCCTAAGCAGCACGTCTCCATATGTAATTCAGCTAGTACTTCTCCTGCAGCAAAACTGGGTCCTAAATGGCAAAATATCAACAAATCAAGCAACTGGCTTTATTGTCACTGCACCATATTCCCTACTATTTCACTTTCCAGAAAATACAAAGCACCAGCTCAGGCCCTGAAGCAGCACACGGATGGAAGCAACGTGGTTCCTCCAGTCACACTTCTATCAGATTTAATAACACAACTGTTGAGGAGCGTGGGGAGATTTCTGAGCTGATCCTGCAACAGATTGGCCTGCTTGGGTTTCATGGGGATAATGCTTTGCCTGGCCAAAGAAGTCCTGCTGGACCCGGGTTGGCTCTGCCTGACCCCAGGTCAGGTGTCTGCATTCCCAGCAACCCACCCAACGCTGGCGGGCAACAAGAGTCAAGAAGAAAACACCCCACTCTGTTGTCAAGTGTCCATGTTACATTTCTCATTTTCATTCAAGGTTGCATTCATTGATTTGCACAAAGATTTGGGTTCCTGGTTTTTGTATCACTTTCAGAACTTAAAATAATTATTGTAAAGCTGTAGCCCAGAACCCTCCCCCACTAGAAGGGCCATCTGCTCATTGTTTTAGCTCAGCAATCTGACATTTGCATGTTCTTTTTCCTGGCTGGAAGTGTCAACGTGCAACCAGCTCATTGCCTGCTTTGAATCTGAGTTTAGAAATAGGATTTAAGGAGACTTACCAATTCTGCTTTAGCATCTAATTCCTGTTTAATAAATACGAATTATTTAAGCTTAAAGCAAAATGATCCTAAGAACCTTGCTCCTGGTTTTTACAAAGTGGGATAGTGCTGGTTTCATGTACAATAAGGTCAGTCCTTCCTTGTACCATCAGGGCTGAACTGATCCCCTCACAGTGAACTATGCTTCACTTCCTCCTGTACAGCTTCAAGAGATAAAATTAGATCTGAGGAGAATGACCCCTGAGAGCAGCTGGCCGGCGAGCCACTTGCTCCCAAACATCTCTAATAAGCTGTAATTTGTACTTCAGCCGTTGTACTTTTTGCCACACTGAGAGCTAGATAAATGATGACTTGAAAGAGGAGCTGCTCAGTTCAGCGTTGTCTCGTACGACCATTTATGCTGTACGTTTATGCCCATTACTCTGTTTTGACTCCACCATCTAGCTGTTGTACACAAGCCTGCAACCCACTGAGGGTGCCATGAGAATTCAGGTGCACAAACACCCTTAAGGACACCAGCCTTAACTTTCTTTTGTCCCTGGCGTGGTATCCACTGACCGTGGCTTTCCCACACAGACAGATACTACGATTTTCCACATTCTCTTCCCATAGAAACAGGAACATATGATGCTGCACACTGTGAGAAGCTGCTCATTTTTCTATGAGCTGCTTTTGAAAGACAGACCTGTCCCGAGCACGGGTCCCTAGAGGTGCTGGCGTGCAGGGTGGCACGTCCTCTCCAGAAGCACCCAGTTGAACGTTGCTCCTGCTTAACTTGGGGGCTTTGCTCCATTTCCTGACATGTCAGGACTAGAGAAAAGTCCTTGCACTAGACAGACAAACCTCCTGGCTGGGTGCTATCCGCCACGTAGGGAGATAGCACAAAGAGAGAAAGCTCTTTTCTCTTTTCTCAGGTCTCCAAGAGGCTTTCAGCTACGTGCACAGTGTGCAGAGAGATGTGCTGTGGAGCTCCCTGAGCTCATGGTTCCCGGGGCAGGATTGGAGCCGGGCAGCCCCGTCAGCACAGCCCCACACCTGAGGCCCCGAGCCTGTGCCCAGACCCAACTCCTGCTAAGCCCTGTGCGAAGATGCAGGGCAGGGCTGGCCTTTGCAGGATAGCTTTACTCTCATTTTGTCCCTACAGGGCGAAAGCGAGCAAATATCTTCAAGAACATACTCAGAGTCTTCTGAAATTTGAATCACAACCACCCTACGATCGCTTCTGCGGGCATCACCCCATGGCAGGGAGGGAAGGGCAGCGTGCTAGCAGATCCATCTCTCTGTAGGCTCTCCAGTAAGTAAGCAGAAGCAAGGAAAAATGGATAAGGAGCAAAAAAAGACTCTTGATTCCTACTGCCTTTTGTACTCATGAAAAAGGGACGTCTAAAAATGGATGTTAATTTGCTAATCACAAACTGATTCTAAGTCTTACAATATTTAGATATACTCTTAAAGTATAAATGAATATAATGAATGTTAATGTGCTAATCACAAGCTGATTCTAAGTCTTACAACATTCAGATGCACTCTTAAAACCCCTGATCATGAAGAACAAGTCTGGATAATAATTTGAGCGTTAATATTTTAATTTCTTATACAAAAATAATTTTCTACCCCTCGCAATAACAGAAACAAGTTGAAACAAGTTGAAAAATGCCCAAAGCACGACGTAAAATTCACAAACTGAATTTTGGCCTTCTTGCATTTTTATCAGGCTGCTGGTTTTTTGTTTGTTTGTTGCTACTTTTTTTTTTGCAGATAACCCTGCTGGTATAACATCCATCTCTAAAAGGGCAAAATCTCAATTTGGTAGTGTTTCACACTCAGCTTGGCCCAGGCGCAAATCCAGAACAAGTCAAACCTTCAGATGAGAGCACTGTATGCCAAGTTATTAACGACTGCCATGGGAGTGGGCTTTTGGACAGGCAGGACTAAAGTCACTCATGTGCGTGTCATTAAAAGCAGGTGGAAGTCAAATAACAGCAGAAAAGCAAGTGGGGTGGGCAGCGTGGCTGCTCCTGAAAGAGTCCATGGGTACAGCTGCATCCCACGAGGCACACCAGCGAACCTGCCGGCGTTCTAGTTAAAAGAAGCCAAAATAATTTGTATCACTTGTCTGAAATGCAGCATCCAATTAGGCTTCCTGTCAGCCTTGATGCATTGCCTAACGCTATAATAAACTGTCAGGGAAATGGGATACTGATCTTTGGGTAGGAGCAGAGAGAAGCAAAGTTATTTATAATAAAATTTGTTAGACTGGCAAATCGAGAGTTTCTGAGCATGTTTTGAGCATCAGACTAAAGCAAAGGCAGTTTGCAGCTGAGTGAAAATGATGATCTCCTGCCAAGTGCAGCTGCAGCTCCAGCTCCTGTCAATCTTTTACCTGGGTGGATAAGGTCGTGCCCTAAGCAGGTTTTAGAATAGAATAGAATAGAATAGAATAGAATAGAATAGAATAGAATAGAATAGAATAGAATAGAATAGAAT
>ML997786.1:239192-308361 GCA_010365825.1 Otus sunia
CAACTTCAGGGTGTTGGTCTGGGCAGAGAGGAAGTTCGTACCATGTCGATGTGGCAGTTCTCATCCAACCAGAGAGAGCTCAAGGAGCATGTGCAAAGCTAACTGTCCAGTCAGAAAGAATTGTACCATATGATTGTATCTTGTGATTTTTCACCTGCAGTATAAAAGACTTGTCCACCGTATTAAAGTTGGCATTTGCATAATCACCATGTGATCATCGCATGTCTGTATCTCCCAGAGTGGTGCCCAAACACACCAGTGCTGATGACCATCCTGTGGCTTTTTGGTTCAATTCTGTGTGTGCATCCATTGCCTACAATGTGTGTTAAAACACACCAAAAGCAGACACTTGATATACCTGTTTCTTTTTTCTATGATTGTTAGGTTTTCTGCTTATGTGGTTACCTTAAACTGATTGGAGGAGTAAAAATAAAAGGCCTGGAACAGCCAAGACGTTTGGTCTAATTCTTCCTGTGTCTCTAAAACATCTCTGCCATAACAAGCTGTGGGATCTTCTCAGAGGTCTGATCTGGATTCATGTCCTGAATGAAGCAGCTTCAGTAGGATGTAATGAAAATACTTTCACTGTTATTGTATAGCCTTTCAAATAAAATGTGAGAAGTTGGATGATCATGCCTATCGCTTATGTTCTGCAGATGCAGTGAAACTGCCTCACAGAGAAGTATAGCAGCGTTGCTCTTGTGGAGTAGAGACAAAACTTTGGAGGACTAAGCATGTGATCTTATCACTTCATAGCTGTGGCAGTAAGATTACACAAATTTCTTTTTTTAAAGAAAAAGCCTCCAATGATGCAGTGTTCACTCTGTTTCAGCACCGAAGCCAAGGGGTGGCAACTGCTGTCTGCCAGCCTCGTGTTGGGAGAGCGCGGGAGGAGATGTAAGCTGTGGAACTTGCTTTTGCAGGATGTTGTGGATGCTAAAAACTTGCACAGACTTGTGGAAATCTGTTGCAGGTTACTAAATACCTGGAAACTCCTCTTATTTTGGAAGTCCCAAGCAGCATGGAGAAGGGGAGAGCAGCCCCCTGGAACGTTGGCTTGCTAGATAGTAGCACAGAGGTCCATCAGGATCTGCTGTGGGCCCATAGGGATTGGTCTTTATTTAGTTCAACTTCAGGCCTGGTTTCCTGCTTTTCTGTGTAAACAAAAGATTTTCCTCGTGTGCTGAAGGAACTGGCCAACATGATTGCAAGTAGGGTTTGTTTTTCTTTTTTTTTTAATTGACCTTAAAGGGCTGAGGTGACTGGGAAAGGCTCCTTGTGAGTAGAAGAGGGGACAATGTCACACTCCTCTTCCAAAGGGTGAGGAGGAGGATGTGGGGAAGTACGTCTGGTCATCCTTATTCAGGTCCTTGGGAAGGTATGGAACAAACACTCCTGGAAGCTGCTTTCTCGTGCATGTAGGAGAAGAATGTTCTTTTGGGGACAGCCAGTGTGGCTTCACTAAAGGTGAGCTGTTGCTGGACAAGGTGGTGAGGTGGCTGGCTCTGTGGAGGAGGCCATGGATCGTCAGGGCTTGGCAACTTGGATGTGGGTGCTCAAGTTTATTGTCCTTCCTCTGCATTTAGGACAAACTAGGAAAGCAGCACGTTCTGTGTTGCTAGGTGTGGGTTGGGTTGCTGTTCTCCTGCAGAAATGTTTCTGTGTTGTCTGTTGTAGCCCCAGTGTGACATGTTTAAATGCTTGTGTGGCTGTGACTTTATGGTATTCCCTTACAGGGGAGATGAGAGCCCTGCGAGGACAACTTTTTTTTGGAGCTGGGTATCTTTTAGATACTGAAATGTAACCTAATTTTGTAATAGCTGAGTGTTGACTCTCGGAAAGAAGTGTACGGTGTGATTATAAATGTGCCTGATAAACTTCCTGATTGCTCTCAAATTAGCATGAATTTATTTGCCTGGCTAAAACCAGGTATATACCTATAGACTCTGCAGCTTCAGGAAGTGTGCGAGAAATTATTCAGCCAGATGGGTTACGTACTTATGTGAGTTTAGTTTAAATTAAAAGAATTTGCTTTTTTGCCACTGAAGTATATAAAAAAAAATTCACCAGTAACAGGATTAGGGTGTGTTTGCCAGCTCTCCATAGGCTCAGTCTGCTTTTATCTTCAGGTAAACTGAACTGAAAGAACCTGAGAGCACAAGAGAGCTCAGTCAAACTGGGGGCAACAGCTGTACCTGTTGTAATGCTTTGATGTGAGCATAAATTTTGCCTCACGTATGGACAATATTTTGATTGTACGTGGCTCTGCAGTAGTTCCATGTAAGAACAGCCAAAGGAATCCCTGCTTAAATGCATTTTTATTTGCTCTAGGCCAGACTGAGGTGACTGCTGGTTACTTCCAAGCAGGAAACCCTACTGATGTCATTGCAGTGATGCAACTTCAGAGCAGGAACTGAACTTGTGAACTTCTCTTTGGGGCAGGTTAAAACTTTATTTTCAAGAGCACAACATACTGCAATGCCATGGTAACTGTACGTTCTCCTAAAACTGTTTTCCGTGGCTTTATGCATATTAGACACTGTCTTTCCTTCTGCTAACTGCACTGGCTCTGCTGGAGTCGGAGTGCACTTGTGTTTTACTGGTTTTTGAATTTGAAGTTGATTTGATAAGATCAGTTCATAACAATGTCCCTGTTCTTTTTCTGGCAAGTCGTGCAGTTGGTGTTCTGCTGGGAAGAATTCTTTCTTCCCCACTTTCCACGTGGGGAAACTTGAATTTGCTCTTAAACCTCTTAGAAGATGCAGCAATAAACATTATCTCTTATGGCTTGCAGTTTTGCTGTTCAGAAGCTTTTTCTGAGCTCAGCCTACACTCTGTCCCAATACAGCAGCCCCCCTGAGATCAACCAAACCCATTTTCTCCTCTTTTCCCCTGTGCTTTCTGGCACGCAATGCATATATGGAGCACGTTAGGGGATTTGTGGCTGCTGGAAAGCTGCGGTGGGCTGGTTGGTGTTCCTGGCAGGAGTGGCTTGTGCAATCTGAAAAGGCTTTAGCAAGTAAACGGTTGGAAATACTCACAGGGCACTGAGTACACTGATCCTGCTTCCCTGTGGTGGGCGGCAGACTCTTCAGCAGAGTCATATTGGAAAATGACAGTCACTTCATTAATGAGCGTTTTAAACATGAAGATTTTAGCAAACCTGGCGGATGCTGCTTCAGGTGGACAGTCTGTGCCATAGCTGGGAGTCCAGTCCAGTGGAATATCAGTGGAATACTGTGTCCCGTATGTCTCTGCGGGCTGTGCTCCGCTGCCACCCGGGACATCAGCTCTCCAGCCTCTGATTCTTGAGCTGCACTTGTCCCAAGCCCCCTTGGGTTTGGGCATTGCCACAACTCTTAGCACTCCTTCCAGTAATTTCTGCAGAAGTAATTGGCAGAGCGAGGTGAAGGGTTGAGAATGGCTAATCACCATCATTCTGCAAGCCCACTGGCTTTTAAGCAGGATTCCTCCAAGCCACGTACTTAGTGCATGGTGTGAATAGTTTGAAAGGCACCAGGGTTTGTGTTACGTCCACTTTGGCTGCCAGGGTTCAACTTGCATCTGTCATCAGTGTTTCTTCCTTCTTACCAACCTGCTGTGGCGCTGAGTGTTGAGAGGGGCTCCTGTAGCAGTCCTTTAAACCTAGTATGTGCACTATAAATGTACTTCTGCTTTCTCCTATACAGTCCTATTAAACATCAGTGTACTTCTGGAAATACTGAATTTGAAGTTTACTTTGCCTTTATGCGATGTGGACATAGCTCTTCTGGTGGCAGAGGATCAGCAAATAATTTCTTATGCACTTTGTCACAAAAAATAAATGGCACAGTCTTTGCCCTCTCCCAAACGTGCCCGTTGGTATATCAGCCTGAATGGATTCGGCTCTCCTTAACCCACACTGAAGGCTAGATCCCATCCTTACTGCCATGGAAAAGTCGGTGTTTTGTAGTGTTATAACATCACTTAAATTGCCTTTCAGCAGCTAGTGGGCAGGAAAGCATGAAACACTTCTGGTGCAGGATGTATGAATGACTATCTGCCATTAGAATAGTAAGGTTTAAAGGCTTCAGCCAAGATTAAAGTCTTGCTGAGCTAGATAAGCGCTGTTTTAAAGTATTAACACACACCATCACTTGAAAAGTCTGATTCTCTGCCTGTAAAAATCTTTAAAAGGCAGCTACGGGTCTTTGGGGTCTCTTTGCTCACCTCCTTCCAGCTGTTTCCATCGGAACTTGCAGATCTCGGGTCTTGTTGGAAGGTTGAACACCAAAGCTGTTCAGAAAACGGCAAAGAAAATTGTCTCTTATCAGCAATAATGGGCTTATCCTTAATCAGGAAGATTTTCATTCGTGCCTGAACTCGTGGAAGAAAACCCATCCTAAACAAACATCTGTTTTGGAAAGGCAGCTGAAGTAAAACACCCGCATCTTTGTATTTGACCTTCTTCCTTCGGGACATAGCAGTGAATTAACAACCTGAAAACCATGCGGCAAGGCAGGCATAGAGCCCTGGCTGTTGTCAGTGGCTGTCTTAAATTTTGGAGTGCCACTTGAAACATACTTAAAATGTTTTTCCTTACTTTCTTTATGCTGAAAGTGTTTGTAGGGGGTTACCTTACCTTACTTCTGCTGGAGGCTTTCAGCTCTTTGCTGTGCAAATAAATTCTGAAAAAAAAAAAATGTTGTGGGTTTTTTCTGACAAAGCTTTTAAGCTGTAGATAAGCACTTAACTCGGGTAACAAACTGTTTTTATTTACATGGTTCTCTACAAATAGTGTGCTTTCCTTAACCAAGCAGCTAATGCACTTCAAATGCCTTTTATTTTGCTGTTTCAGGCTGCTGAGGCTTCCTGTCTATCTTTGACCTAATGTCTCCTCTAGAGCTCTATACAGCTAAATGTTTTCCAGTCCTAAAAGGAAAGAATGAGCTTTAAGGTTTCCCCTCTGCTGTAGAGGAAGGAATGTGGAAAAAACCAGAATCCTCCAAAAGAGCTGCCCTGGTTCAAGTTATCTACCTGTGTCTTCCATGGTTGAACGTGAAAATCCGATGGCTCCGGTTAGCCCCGATCTTAAGGGTCATCTCTTTATCTTCTGCTTCTGGAGGTGTTTCAGAAGCTGGAGCTGCAGCGACTTTACTGTCTCCTGCTACATCTGCATGGAAGTGAGTGATGGCCCCTTGTCTTCTGCTCCTGCCTTCCATCCCTGCAGGCTTTGCTCCCCTTGGCCTTTACAGTGAAGTCTTCTGAGAATTGGTGCCTTGTGTGAAATCTGCTTATCCCTCTGTTCCTTTCACCAAGGAACCTCCTGTGTATGCTGTCTGGAGCTTTCTCTGTATTTCTGTTGCCTTTTCTTTTCCTCCCTTGTGTAACTAGAGGAATATCATGGAGCCTTGCAGTCCAAATAATACCTCGTAGGTATCTGTTTTTGTGCTGATGCTGCCCTAAACCACAAACAGATCTGAAAGGAACCACGAGGTCCTGGGTGGGCTGCTGGTTCTGCACCAAGCAGTGAGGGGGGAGTTGAGGTTGGGAAAGATTTTTTTTTTCTTTTTTTGTTCCAGCACATGTGGAGAGCATCAGTGTTTATATGCTACTCATACAGGAATACTGAAGAATGGGAAGGTGGGAGAGGTGGAATTTCTTGCTATGAAGCATATTGTTTCGTTTGGAAGCTTTTGACTAGTGACTTATAAAACCTCTGTGTTCATGGCTTATTGGAACTGGGAGTTATTGAATGGGAAAGAAGCCACCTCCTGTGCTGACAGATTCAGAAGTTTGCTGCTACCTGCTGTACACCTATTTTTTGTTTTTTAATGCTGTGTTTAAACCTCCAATCTGTTTCAAAGAGCGCTCACCAGTGCTGACACGCAGGCCTTGGTGAAAAGCCTTTCTGCTGCTTACCTTCTCTCCCAGTGGCAAAATGGATGAAACTAAATGCAGAGCCTTGGTTGTGGTGTTTAAAACAAAACAAAAAGTGTAGTTCAGCAACCTTAGCTCTCCCTGCTGGCTCTGCAGCCCGATGGGAAGGTACACAGTAGCGGTTTTGGGGTGAGATAGACATGCCTGAGCACTGACTTCAGAGCAGCCACCGAGGCTCTCTGCCAGGCAGCACGAATATCTTGCCAACACTCAACAACTCTCTCTGCGGTAACAAGAGAGACTTTTGCATTTCAAGGTCTATCGAACTGTATTCGAATGAGCCTGTGAGGAGCTGTAGGAGCCTCTGTTCCGAGAGATTTCTCTTTAGAAGAGATTAGCTAGATGAATAGCTTCATCATCAACTTGAAATTCAAGTGAAGGTCCACAGTGTTAGTTCTCCCTTCACCTCAGTAGGCACTGAATTTCTCATGGTGTCTCTGCTTTAGCTTTCTGACTGGTGTGAAAGCTGAAATAGGAACGAGAACCCTTTTTTCCAGCAAGGCTAAAAGAACATGAGAGGTGGTAACTGTTTTGCTACAGGAAAAAAGGTTGATAATCCCATCCTGGCTCTAATTATTGGAGGACAAATTTTAGAAGTTAAAGTAGTGTTGATATTCTTCTGGTAATCTGATATATTTTTTTAAACACTCTTAATTACTAGATAACTAGTAAAACAAGGTGGAATTTTAAATAAGGCGCTTCTCATGGTCGGTAATAAATATTACTCAAGTGGTGCATGTTCTAGTGACTTCAGTTAAGCTGGTGCATTTAAACAACCTGAAGTATTGTCAGTGTAGTGGTGTTCATGGCTAAAGACCCTTTGCAGTTGGAGATTTTGTAAATACCTGTCCAGCAGGAACAATCTGTCAAGTGTTTTGTCAGCCTGGTTGCTATCTCACCTCTGCAAACCCAGAGTGCACATTGAGTTGATCTTTCCGGATCATCCTTAACATGAACTTGTTGACTCCTTGCATCGCAGCCCAGGCACCCAGGGCCTAATTTTCAGGGTGAAAACAGCTGCAGTGGCTTTGGCTGGGAGCGTGCTCCTTGTGTTTGAAAACCAGCCTGTGAACGTGCGCCTGAGATGCTGAAGAGTCATCTGGCACTCGGACCTTCTTGCATCAGCTGGTAAAGCCTGAAGATCGGTCCAGTATTCGAAGTAAAGGTTGACAAATCCCCTAAAACTGCACCATGGAACTTGATTTTTGTCTGTACCAAAAACATCCAGGGAGGGGTGGAGTCCCCACCCCTGGGTGTGTTTAAGGGCCGTTTGGATGAGCTGTGGGGGGATGTGGGGTAGGGGAGAACTTTGTAGAGTTGGGATGAGGGTTGGACTCGATGATCTCGAGGGGCTTTTCCATGAAAAGGTGAAATGCAGTGGTGAAAATTTTCTTCTTTCTTGCCTTTTTGGACTCTGCCTTAGCAGAGGGTTGAACCTGGGCAGGATCCCAGGCTGGCACCCCCAGGAGATGTGGTAGCTGCTTCCTGCGGGCTCCTCTGGGATATTTGCAAGTCAAAGGCTGGTTTAGGGCTGTTCATCCTGGCGCTGCTGCCAGCTGGGCAGGTGTGTGTCNACTCTGCCTTAGCAGAGGGTTGAACCTGGGCAGGATCCCAGGCTGGCACCCCCAGGAGATGCAGTAGCTGCTTCCTGCGGGCTCCTCTGGGATATTTGCAAGTCAAAGGCTGGTTTAGGGCTGTTCATCCTGGCGCTGCTGCCAGCTGGGCAGGTGTGTGTCAGCGCTGCCCTTGCGCCAGCCTCCTTCTCTAGGGCCACAGGAGTGTGTGAAGCTGCTTGTCAAACTCAATCGTAAAGCTGTTCTGTTGGTTGGGTTTTTATTTTAATTAAAAAATAAAGTAAAATTATTTTTAGCTCGGATTAGATCCCTGATCTTGTTTATCACTTTGCCAGCACACGTGGCTGTGCAGCCGGGAGGAAGGGAGATGTGCTGAAGGGGCAGGACCATCCTTCAGCATCTGCGTGGACATTTAAGCTCACAGAAGTTTGGTGTTTTAATAGGACGTTCAGTCCCTTGAGACAATTGCGGTTTCTTGGCAGTAAGTTAAGTAAAATGACTGAGTTTAGTAGCTGGTCTCGTGTTGGTTTTAACATGCCCACGTTTTCATATACAAATATTAAAAACTCATGGGCCTGGTGTGCTACTTGAATCAGACAGGAGCTGGCTTCACTTTAGCTCTTTGCCCCATCTTGAAGGCTGTCTGAGGACTCTTTATTTTTGAGACTTCCTTGTTGGGTTGCTACACACAGGTTCTGGGACTCTGACCTCTCTGGTGTTTGCTCTCCAATTGTGTTGCCATTTCTTTTCTTCTTGGGAACCAGTGACCTGCACCAGACCCGCACCGCCTTGCTGGCTTTCCCATGCTCTCCTTTCACTAACTAAATGTAGGCACTACTCCAGGGCTTAAACTCAAATATTAGTTTTGCCTCCACAAATACTTATTGGGAGCTTAAGATCGCTTATACTTGAAAGAAGTATATCTGTGCAAGGATGACAGCTTTGTAGCGTTTTGCATCAGAATCCTGAGCTCTTGCGTTGTGTGGGGGAGCCAAAATGTACAGCCAGGAGCCATTCAGCGAGACGTGCTTAATCATTGTCTCTTGCTAATAATTGTGACTTTCTGTTGTCACTTTTAGATCTCTACTGTGTAACTCCTTAGCCTTCTCAAACCTTGAGAGATAATACAGAGGGGTTTTATTTGAAATGGCCTCCCTTAGTCCCCACTGATAGGCTTCTGCCCCTCTCCTGTCTCACACACACGTTACTGCTGAAGACATGCTGTGCACAAGCCCTCACCTCGGAGGTCTTATTCCACTTTGTTTTCTGTTCTCTAAATTCAGGGATGTAAGCTCCAAGTCCAGAAGCTTTGAGTTGTTTTGTAGGGATGGTCGCTTTTAGGTTTTCCCCACAGAGGTCTATCCTAGACATCAAAGTTCTCCCGGTCTTTGAGGTTGATATAATTCTGGCGAGCTGCTTTCAAACTGTTTGTTCTTCACGTAAAGCTGAGCTTATCGAGCACGTGGGTGGGAGTTTTGGAGGTTGTTGGGAGCACAGGGTAGTCTGCAGAGTGGTGGGGACATTGTCTTTGAGTTGGACAAGTTTTTCACTTGAAATAGTTTATTTGAAGCAGCGCTTCAGTGTCCTCTCAGCCATATCCTTGAAACAAAACGGTCACAAGTACAATTTTGTTTCCTCTCTCTGCTGAGGAGTGCTGTCCGAGTTGAAACCTGTGTCCCTGTTCAGCCTCACCTCTCCAGGGGAGGGTTTTAGCAGACGGGAGCAGTGAGTCTCCGTGGAGCTGCTGCGCCAGCGTAGCCTGCTGTCCTCCCGTGCCCTCCTCCCAGTTCATCTTGTGCTCCGAGTTGTGCGGTTGCCTGACCGGGTCCTCCAGGTGAAACGTGACTCTTGGACCTCACCTCGTCACGCTGCTGTTCAAACACATTAAAAAATGGTGTGACATGCTACAGTCTTAAACGCTGCAGAAAATGATAAAGTGCACTGGCATTTAATGGCACCTGGTTTCTAATACCATGGAATTGTCCATTCCTTCTTGACCTCATTTCTGATTAAAACCTTGAATAGCATTTGGCTAATTGGATGAGTAGAGAAGACACTGCAATCTAGGTCAAGTCCTTCAGTCCCCCTCTTCCCTTGTTACCGCCAGAGTGAAACAGTATTTTGCATGCTGCCTCTGCCCAGCCACTGCTGTAGTGACTGACTGAAAAGGAATTTCACATACACTTTGGGTTTTTTTTTTTTTATAGCTGACCCACTTCTCTGTAAAAGGTTTGCATTGCATAAAGATGATTTCTTGCTGAAGGAGTGTATAAGGAAATCTGCAGCTCTGGCTTCTGTAGCTGCAGCTGGAATTCTCCTCCTAGAAAGGAATGGCCAGGAGGTCCACGTTGGATCTGAGGCTGAGCTGTGACCCGATGAGCAGGTATTGCTGCCTGGCCCTCCAGAGCATGCAGGGCACTGAGCTAATGACTTGCCAAGTTGCTGTGGATTCACGGCTTTTTATGAAGCTTAAATCCTATTTCCAGGAAGAAACCCAAGTGTAAGTGATGGTTATGTTTACAGCACTCAGTTGCCCAATTTTAATTCCTCCTTTATATAGAGAATAATCAATAGCAAGAATTCCAAAGTGCATTTTTACCAGCGCTTGCTGAAAACATTAATGGACTAAAAGTGCCTTTGTATCCAGTCTTGGAGAATCTCTTGCTTAAACCTTGTTGGACAGATTGCTGTAAAAAAAAAAAAAAACAACCCAAAACCCAACCAACAAAAACAAAAAACCTAGCCACTTCAAACACAAGTTTCCATGAGGCTTTTATCCTAAGTAATTTTGGGTATTGGCATGATGTACTGTCATAGTTACATGGGCAGAACTTACTCTGAGCACTTAGAGCTTTCTCAAACTGAAAAGTATGGCCAGCTCTGGCAAAGGATGAGCTATAAAAGAAAACACTATTGCCCAGTGAGAGGCGTTTTGTGCTGGACAGGTCTGGGGGAGGGGATGTCTTTTTTTAATTCCCTTAACAAGGGTTTCAGCTCCAGCATTCATGAATGATTCATTGCAGCCTTCTAAGGAGTGCTTGCCTGTGGTGTAACTGCATTTCAGTGAGGTGCATGCTAATTTGCTGCCCTGAGAACACTCCGAAGCTATTAACTAGCCTTGAACCTTGGTACGTATGAATGAAGGTGGTGATTCATTTTGTATGATAAATGGAGTGGGTTCCCTGTCATAACGTTCATCCTTTGCCTAGTAGCTGGCACTAAACATACGGTTTTGTTCAGCAATTGCTAAATTTCCTGAAGACCTGGCGTTGAAACTGTGGAAGGAGCTCATTCCTGATGTTGTCTGCTGGAAGAGGCACAGCAGTGGAAGTGTTCAAAGCCTTGTTTCCAGCTTGTAGTTTCTAACAGCATCTTTTAGCCCGTTTCAATTTGGTATTTAAAGATGGAAAGATAGCGATAGAATGGGGACACGTGGATGACTTGGTGCCGTGGCACTTGTGGGGTGGGGGGAACGGTCGTGTGCTGCTTCAACAAAGCTTAATATGGGTGTTGTTAGTACTTCTGAAACGTGCTGTTTCTGTGTTGTCAGTAAAATGCCAAACCATAACGAGAACTGTAGAAACTCTTCGTACAGAAGTGTTGAAAGCTGAGCTGAATTGAGAAAATCCTATTCTTCCAACTTTCAAGAGCCACAAATAGCGAGGATATTAAAAGGCAAGGGGGAAGACTTGCTGACAGATGAGATGAAAATGGCTTTGCCACAGTTGCGTGTTTTGCTCTGCTGTTCCTGCTAGTAGATGGTCAGATTCCTGGATGCTCCAGTTTTATTCTCAACAAAATTTCAGGGCTTGCCATATGAAGCAAGAAACAGGTAATTAGGGGGGCACAGATTGCTTCTGCATCAGGTTTAGCCTAATTACAATCGGGTGGCTTTAGAGAGGAGTGAATGGGCAGTTGGCATCAGGAAAGCTCGACCTCTGGCAAGCTCCTGGTGCCGTGACAGTGAAGCGGTGGTGCTCAGGCAATTTGCTGGAGCACTCACAATTTAGGTGAGGTTGAGTGATACCTACCTTTTAGGTTTTTTTTTTAGAATATTTCACTAAACTGCTGGAAATACTAATGAAAGATTATTGACCTGTTTGTTCCAGAGCCACGTAGGAGATGGAGATCCTGTCTTACCTCCTGTTTCAAGTAGATTTGGTTGCCTGTGTTCTTTCACACATATTCATTTAAATTAGTTTTGTGACTTGGACCATCTAAAAGTTTTCCTGCCTCTGAATACTCAATGCTTTGAGTTACAAAACTATCATACAATAACTTGTCCTCCCTAGAAATACAACTACAGAAGATGCTCAGGAGAATATATTCTGTTGAACAGTGTGAGTTTGTAATAAACTGTAACTTTATCACAGCTGAGTTGGTTTTTTAAACTCAATTAGAGCAATTTCTCTCAATTCTTAAAAATTAAATTACTACTCCTGTCCTTCCCTCCCCACTGGTCCTACATCAGGCGAAGGAAGGCTGCACTGTATGGATTTGCTTTGAGTCGCTCGGGCTCGCTTGCGCTTAGTCTTGGTAGCAGAAATGTGTTTGGTGGTGGGTTTTCTTTTGATAAGTCATAATGTTTGAGAAGCATCTACTGCGGTGACGCTCGGGGATATACCCTCAAGTGATGTATTCCAGTATTTCCCTGGAAAGAAGGGTCTGGTTCCCAACAACCCGCTCCTGTTTGGATTATGCATCGGGGGAGCAGGCGTTAGTGACTACGGGGCTGTCCAGCTTTCTGGGTGGAAATCCCCACAAATCAGGACTTTGTCCATGTGGAGTGGGCAGAGCTGGGAAGGGGAAGAGCAGTGGTGGGCGTTGTTAATTCTCATGTTTTCCTAGCGTAAGGGGGTTCACTGCAGCATCTTTAAGCTTGAAAGGAAGAGTAATTTTACTGGTCCTAGTAAGAAGCTGTAGGAGAATGTAGAATGTAAAGGAACCAGAAACTGAGTTTGTATCTATTTTTTAGGAAGAATCTAGATGAAATAGTATATGTGGAAATCCCTCCTCAGCTAAGCCTGAATCTTCAACTTCTAACTACATCCCCAAGTTAACGCCCTTGATCTTGCTGACAAGTGTAGGCTAAGCTCAGAGGTGTAAGAGTTGAGGGTCTCATTGCTTTCTTGCAAAGCTGTTTCCAGTTATCACCAGTCAACCTGTCTAATCCTAGCCCTTTGTCTTGCTCTTAGGCTTTAAGATTATCTTCCTGTGGTTTCCCTCCTCCTCTTGTGTCAAAGGATTTAAAGGAATTAAATCCAAAATGGGGAGACTATCTGGCCTAGTATTGTGTGAGATGATATCATAACAGTTTTAAATCTGTGTAACCAAAGATTCCTACTCACTAGAGAGACTTGGGGTGCAGTTCAGAGGAGATAAACGTCCCCCTTTTTGCAAAGACAGTGGCCCAAGACACTTACATTTCTCTTTACTGTGTTCATTTAAATAACGTTGGTAACACTGGTTGGTCTGTGATGTGTGGGTCAGTGTTTGGTGTATTTTCAGAGTGAAACTTTGGCTGTACCAATGTCCAACACCAAAAATTGAGTTGTGTGGACAGTCATCCCTCTTGTTCAGTCTGTGTCTCTCTGGTTTACAAGTGCGTGTTGTCTGCAGCACATGGGAATTGCTGTGGCTTTGGGGAGTTCCCGCTGAGAACAGGCTGCTGTTACATGGGGCTTAGGGCAAGGAGGGTTGTTGATATCATTCAAAAAGATTTCTAAAAATGAGGTGAAAGCTTTGATGTAGAGATGAGATTGTTTTGGAAGGGGGTTAACAATGCTGGAAAAGGCATGCCAAATGACTCCTGAAGCAGCCAACCCTGGGTAATCATGTCAAAACAAACAAACCAACCCCTAAACTTTTAAACCCCTCCTGTTTGCACTTAAGGCTGATGCATGGGCACACTGCTTCTCGTAAACTTTTATTACGTGAGCTCTTTGATTGTGGTGGGTTCTGCCCTGTAGCGCTGGGGTTGCCAGCCTCACCCTTCCAAAGCCCTCTCTGAGGCTGCTCCCAGCTGTGGGCTGGGCCACCGGCGAGAAGATGGGTGCTGGCATGTGCCCCTTGGGCAATTCCAACCCTGTCCGTCCTTCTCCTCGGCACCCATCCGTCATCTTCCTCCTCTGTCCTGCTGGTTGGGACCTGGTTGTCCTCACCACTGACTCCAGCAGCAAGTTCAGATTCATAGTAGCAATATTTTCCTTTAAGGGTAAGAGGACACTTGCTTATGGGCAAATCCTTGCCATGTAGGTGGATGCTGGAAAAGGCAGTTTTCCATCTTGGGAATCCTTGAGTCGTTGCATTTGGTTCTCAAAGTCAGGAGTGCTGAGCAGGCAGCATGGCCCGAGCTGAGGGCTCCTCTGGGTCGTGTTGCAACAGCTTGACCTGGGACCTGGAAACGAAATATGGACTTTGAGCTTGAGTTCAGCAAAACCATAATAAGAGATACGAACCCTGATGTAACTTCTGTTGTCAAATTTGCTTTCCTTTTATAGTATCTCTTGCCTTGAAACATCTTCCACTCGGGTGTTTCCTTGTTTTTATCCCACGTGGCAGAATTGCCTCACTGTTTTAAAGCAATACTTTAATGACAAGGATTTCATGCAGCAAGAGCTCCAACTCTTATTATTCTACTGCTTGTGTTTGGTCTCTGTTACACCTAAACCGCCCCTCGGGTCTCCCCCTTAGCTAAAGAAACATGTCAGATACCCGCTTCAACAGTTTGGATGCAGTTTCAAGCTTACTTTTTTGTTCTGTAAGTAAGCAGTTTTGCTTATTCTGCTGTAGATTTGAGGTGTGAGACAATCTTCCCCTCTTGCCAATGCTTGTAAATCGATGATTTCTGGGAAATGGAAAAACTGAGCTGCTTTGAAGAGCAGCAGTTTTTCATGTGTGTTGTTGGAGGCTGTTGCGGTGCGGTAGGCTGGTGCTTGTGGGGGACTCGTGCTTTTCTGGGTCCACTTGATACAGCTGCCTATCTTGCTTCTGAAACAGAATCCCAGAATCCTTCAGGTTGGAAAAGCCCCTCGGGATCATCGAGTCCAACCCTCAGCCCGACTCTACAAAGTTCTCCCCTACCCCACATCCCCCCACAGCTCATCCAAACGGCCCTTAAACACACCCAGGGGTGGGGACTCCACCCCTCCCTGGGCAGCCTGTGCCACTCTCTGACCACTCTTGCTGGGAAACATTTTCTCCTCATGCCCAGCCTGAACCTCCCCTGTTGCAGTTTAAAGCCGTTCCCTCTTGTTCTGTCACTAATTCCCTGGGAGCAGAGACCAGCACCAACCTCTCTACAATGTCCTTTCAGGGAGCTGCAGAGAGTGATGAGTCTCCCCTCACCTTCTCCTCCTCACACTGAACAGCCCCAGCTCCTTCCATCCCTCCTCACAGGATTTATTCTCCAGGCCCTTCCCCAGCCTCGTTGCCCTCCTCTGCCCTCGCTCCAGCCCCTCGAGATCTCTCTCTTATAATTGCAGGTGGTGTGAATAACTTTTTCACCTGGTAAATACTATAAGAGAAAGCAAGCTGCCTTTCTTCCAAGATATGAAATTGGGAAATACCTTTCCTCCTGATGATCCTGTTTTCTTGGAAGCCTTTGCAGAAACCAGGAGAGCTTCAGGGTACAAAGCAATGTGTACTATAAAATAGATAACTCTATTAATGGTTTTCGTTAAGAATGAGCCAATGGGAATATTTCAACACCTAAGGCAGCATAATTTAAGCATCAGCGACACCATCTCAAGTATATTGCTTCACCTATATCAAACATCAACACTTTTTAGTATTAATAGCAAGGTTTCAGTAACGAGGCTGCCTCTTGCTGGTTTGTTCTTGGGATTCATCTTGGCTAATGCTGAGCATAGTACGAAGGGAGCTTATAAATCCCGACTCTTAATTTTAAAATGCCTCTGAAATTCAGTTCTGTGGCAGATAGTAGTAGTTTTTGTTTACTGTTACACACAGTAACTAAAAAAGGATTCAAGTGAAAGATTTGATACGGGATTTAAAGGGCAGAAGAGAGAGAAGGCACTTAAGGTTCATCTTTATTTTTCAGAGTCTCTTTAATCCTTGTACCTGGTTCTTCTGGATCAGCTTGTTAAGCAGCGCAGAGTTATTACTGCATCTGGAGGTGTGAACTGCTTTGCTTATCTAAGTAGGCTGAGAGTTGATATTAAACAAGTTTCTTAAAGAACATGAGATGACAACTGCTATCGGGATAGTGCAAATTAATCTTGGTCCTGTGTAGCCCAAGCCAGTTGTTTTATCGGTTTCATCTGTGGTGGTGGTTGCCCAACACAAGAAGCTTTGATCCTAGGGTGCAGGATTAGCTAAAGTTAGGAAAGCCACAGGGAGCCACAGTGGCCAGGGAGCAAGGCCTGGGTTAATGTCACTGGGCTGTCACTGGCCTCTGCTTCTCTTCCGTGAAGGCTGTTACGGGTAAAAGCATGCCAGTTGTGTGTTGGTGGATGTGAAGCATCCTGGAGTGATGTGGCTCGTGCAGGTTTCTGTGTTTGTTGCCCCTCTTTGGGGTATTTGCAGAGCTTGGCATGCTGCCTGCAGTTCTTAGAGGGGCTGCATGCCTTTGGAAAACAGGGGACTGGTGACTCGGAGTCCCCTGACCACGCTCAGGGGTGGGTTCTCCAACCTCTTCATTTCTGGTTTGTCCTTAGATCTGGTCGTGGGTCACATGGCACAGGAGATGGGTGTGCTTTGAGGTTTCTGGGAAGCATCTGACCACTGTAAACAAGTCGCTAAATTCTCATGCAAACTTTCTGCTGTTGGGAGAAGCTATGGCTGCTCAGCCAGGAAAGCTGTTTTTCCAGATGAGCTTGTCTAGACTGAGTTTAAGTATCAGGCACGTTTCCCAAATCTTGGACCCTTCTCATGATTTTGTTCTATTTAAGCCATACCTAATGGCTTAGCATTCACGGGACAAAATGTTTTCAGTGATTCAAAAGCCTTTAGACAACGACCTGTTCCCGTTCATGCTTTTGCAATAGTGGCGATGATTTATTTTTCCTCATTAGATGTCTCCTTGAACTTGCAGATGATAAAAGGGTTTTCAGTGCCTATTTTACAGGGTAGGAATAGTGAACCTGAGGAGCCTTTCCTGCAGTTATGTCTTACATGTCAAAGTTACAGGTAGCCATTCAGACTAAAATCCATAAAACTTTGAATCTGTACTTCTCTTCTGGACCATAACTTCCTTTATTTTGTTAACTTGCAACTTCATGTGCTAGTTTTCCCAGTATTTTGAGAGGAAGAATGAGAACGCCAAGCTCTGAGTATTTTTTCCCCTTCTGCATGCTGCTGCATCCTTCTCTCCCTCTTTCCCATATTTCCAGTTATTATAAGTGAAAGTCTGAGATCCCTTCTTGCTGCGTAGCTGGTTCGATTCCATGGATCACTGCTTCTGGAGATACTTTCTGAAGGCTGTTTCTGTCATTTTAAGAATGTCTGTATTGTCTAATCAAATTCGTCTATCACAATACTGCCTTGACAATAGATAACAACAGATGGCTAAGGAGAATTCTCAAAAAAAGAAAAAGAGGCAAGTGTGGAGTGATTCTTGGTTGGTTTGTTTGTTTGTTTTTTTTCCTCAAAATGTTCTCCCAGCTGTCTTTGAGTGAAGTTCCTACACCGAAGGTGTGACTGTGGGTTTCCCATTCCTTGCCCTTGTTCAGCGCTCGCAGTAGCCTGTGGAAAGTGGTTCACTGCCCAGCTTGGGAAGTGCCTCCTGTGGACTTAACCTGGTCGGCTAGAAAGCCTGGGGACCATAAAATGATATGGTGATACGTAACCTCAGTTCTTTAGTGATTAAATCAGCTTCTTTTGATCACTTGAGGAAGGTCTATGTCATAGAATCACAGAATAATTGAGGTTCAGGGGGACCTCTGGAGATTGTCTTGTCCAACCACCATGCTGAAAGCGAGGTGCCCAGGACATGGTCCAGTCCAAGGGTGGAGACTCCACTGCTGCCCTAAGCAACCTTTTCCAGGGTTTGACCGCTGTCAAGAATAATTTATAAAAACCTACAGAGAAAACCCCAAACCCCACCACACTCAACTTGTGCCCATTACCTCATGCCCTTTCAGTGGATACCTCTGAAGAGATTTTCCTTACAGCCTCCTGTCAGGTACTTATAGAGATGGGTAAGATCCTGCTGGGCCTTGTCTTCTCCAGGCCAAACAACCCCAGGTCTCTCATCCCCCTCTCATCTAAAAGATGCTCCAGTCCCTTAAAATGATCCTTGTTGCCATTTGCTGGACTTAGTCCAGTCTGCCTGTGTCGATCTTGAACTGGGGAGCCCAGGACCAGACACAACACTTCAGATGCTGTCTGAGCACGCTGAGGGGAGGGGAAAGGGCACCTCCATCAGCAGCCTGGGGTGCTGGGGGCCTTTTTTGCCTCAAGGGTATGCTGCTGGCTCATGGTCAACAAGGGGTTGTTCCTCCCCAGTGCAGGACTTGGCATTTCCTGGTGGACTTGAGATGAGGTTGTGTCTGGCTGTTTCTCCAGCCTGTCAAGGTCCCTCTGATGGCTGCACAGTCATCTTGTGTGACAGCCCTTCCTCTTGGCTTTGTATTGTTTGGGAACTTGAGGGTGCACTTGGTGATGTCATCTGGTCATGAATGAGAAGCAAGCTTGCACCTAATACTAAACCCAACATTTTAAAGCGTTATTTTACTGCTAATTGCTGAATAACAGGTAATCTGATAGCAGATAATTATGTCTATGAAGACTATTTAAAACTCTTTCCTCAGCTGTGATAGCCAGAGGTTGGTTTGGTTTTGGTAAGCAAACCAACATCTTAAAAGTCTCAAGCTGTATTGTTGGCAGCATTGATTTCATGCAGTTTGTCTTTATTTTGGTGTATTGTGGGGTGGGGAGAAGAAGGT
This sequence comes from Otus sunia, assembly GCA_010365825.1. Classification (NCBI taxonomy): domain Eukaryota; kingdom Metazoa; phylum Chordata; class Aves; order Strigiformes; family Strigidae; genus Otus; species Otus sunia. The sequence goes on from ML997786.1 coordinate 257,593, forward strand.
GGGGAGAAGGGTAAAGATAAGTTTCTCATCCATCTGTTGACCCCCTGGGGTCAAGAGTCAATGAAGGGTCTAGATGTTGGGAGCTCAGTCTTCTCTCCCCACTATGGGCAGCCTTTTGGCTACATGTGTGTTCCTGAGTAAGTATCTTGAGATACAGATTTGCATTATTTTGAGGTCAGTATTAATGGTTAACCTAGAGTTACACTTTTCTTGTGCATTTGAGAATAGGTCATTTTGTATTGATCTGTTTTTGCAGTACCCAGACTTCTGGCACTACCTTAGTGGCTCTAGCAAAATACTGCAGTTCTATACTTAGAAGCCACCTGAGAGTCATGTCCTTAAATGAATATTCTTGTACATCCAGCCTGATGGAAAATAAATGTTTGCACAGGTAAAGCTATCTCTCAAGGATACTGATGCAAAAGAATTTAAGGCGTCTCAGCAGAATGTTAGATGAATTAAGTCAGTAAAATCTGTTGGATGCATGATGCTATTCTGTAGTTAACCGTGCAGAGCTATAAACTCCCTTTGCAAGACCATTAACACATGATCCTCAGTTGCCTTTTGACAATTCTGTTGGTATGTTCTTTGCTCTTCGAGGGTTTCTGTTCAGAAACAGCACGTTAAAGCTGGGGAGGGAAAACAAGCAGCTCGGATGGCATTGTTAGCTTGCTTCAGGGTGCTCACAGCTGTCTCCCCCATTGAATCAGTCTTACATTCAGTGCTGTATTTGTGACAGTGTTATGTGTGTTCTTGGAGATGGATCACTATAGGCAAAAAGAAAAAAAAGAAAGTGGATCTCCTTACTACTCAAGCTCCTCTAATCAAAGTTTTATTTCTTAATCTGTCATCTTCCTGATCTATCTGGTGTTCTTTGGTGTAATCTTACAAAAGTTTACCTTGACACCAGCACCTTTAACCCCATCAAACTTGGCTAGCGAAGTGTCCATGTACTTGCATAGCAGACTACGTCAGTGCTTCAGCTGGCACACCAAGGGAGGTGACACCACAATCAGATGTCAGTACCCACAGTGGCTGAACACCCCACCACTGGTTTGAGAGGCCTCGTCCCAGGCAAGACTGACTGCAGGGAATGCCTGGTGCTCCTCCTGGAGGCTGGGCCTGAAGATGATGATAGCTTCAGGATTCTCCACCTGTAGTGGGGTAATCCTGGTTATACAGAATCCCAGAATCATCTGGGTTGGAAAAGCCCTTGAAGCTCCTCCAGTCCAACCATGAACCTCACCCTGACCGTTCCCAACTCCACCAGATCCCTCAGCGCTGGCTCAGCCCGACTCTTCAACCCCTCCAGGGATGGGGACTCCCCCCCTGCCCTGGGCAGCCCATTCCAACGCCCAACAGCCCCTTCTGCAAAGAAATCCTTCCTCAGAGCCAGTCTGACCCTGCCCTGGCGCAGCTTGAGGCCATTCCCTCTTGGCCTGGCGCTGGCTCCTTGGCTCAAGAGACTCCTCCCCCCTCTCTGCACCCTCCTGTCAGGCAGTTGCAGAGGGCCAGGAGGTCTCCCCTCAGCCTCCTCTTCTCCAGACTAAACCCCCCCAGTTCCCTCAGCCGCTCCCCATCAGACCTGGGCTCCAGACCCTGCACCAGCTCCGTTGCCCTTCTCTGGACACGCTCGAGTCATTCAAGGGCCTTTTTGGAGTGAGGGGCCCAAAACTGACCCCACTCATCGAGGGGCGGCCTCACCAGTGCCGAGCCCAGGGGTCAGATCCCTTCCCTGTCCCTGCTGGCTGGCTGGTGCTGATACAAGAAATATGTACAGCCTGGGGGATGAGAGGCTGGAGAGCAGCCTTGCGGAAAGAGATCTGGGGGTTTGAGTTGATGGCGAGTTGAATATGAGTCAACAGTGTGTCCTGGTAGCCCAAAGGCCCAGCTGTGTCCGGGGGTATGTCAAGCACAGCATATCTAGCCGGTTGAGGGAGGGGATAGTCCCTCTCCACACCGTGTTGGTGTGGCCCGACCTTGAGTACTGGGTGCAGTTTTAGGCGCCTCGATAGAAGGACATGGAAGTATTAGAGTGAGTCCAGGGGAGAATGAAAGGCCTTGAGGGCAAGATCCATCCGTGAAGAGCAGCTGAGGTCACTTGGCTTATTCAGCTTGGAGAAGGGAAGGCTGAGGGGTGACCTCATCACAGATTACAACTTCAAGGGGGGCAGTGGAGGGGGAGGTGCTGATCTCTTCTTTTTGGTGACTGGTGTTAGGACATGAGGAAATGGGATGAAACTGCATCAGGGGAAGTTCAGATTGGACATTAGAAAAAAGTTCTACACTGAGAAGGTTGATCACTGAAAGAGGCTCCCAAGGGAAGTGGTCACCGCACCAAGCCTCTTCAGGGAGCATTTGGACAACACTTTTAATCACATGGTTTAGTTTTAAGTAGTCCTGTGAGGAGTAGGGAGTTGGACTTGATGGGTCCTCATGGGCCCCTTTCAACTTGAGATTTTCTGTGATTCAGCAGTGGAGCACGGGCTTTGCTTGAGTTTCTGGGTGAACCACCTGTGGGAGGAGGTGAGCAGACTGTGCAGCACTACAGAGGACAAATGGGAGATGAACCAGTTATTTGCAGTGATGCTGCAGTGCAACAGCCCAAACTTACGTTCCTTTGGCAGGGGCAGTGTTGAAGATGGAAGATTTTCTTGCTTTCAGCAGCAAAAAGCCTTCATCTGCATGCAGACATTTGGAGGGGGAACAAATACAGGGTTCTGGCAACACAGTTCTGACAGACTGGCAGGTTTTGGGCTGGTTGTGCCTGGTCTGTGGGTGTGCCCCAGTGCCACCAGGAGGAAGCAGCTGGTGATTACAGCTGGAGACTTTCTTCAATGAAGGACCCATCCAGTGAGCAGACTTGCTGTCTTGGGAAGTTTGTTGCTTGCTGGGAGACTGGATCCAGGATGTTATTATGGAGAAGTTGGTAGAGTTCTTCAGGTCTCTGGACTACTGCCCCTTGCATGTAGGCACCTACAGGGTCATAGGATAATGTGGTTGGAAGAGACCCCTGGAGCTCTCTAGTCCAACTTTCCCCTCAAAGCAGAGTCAACTTGAGGTTAGACCACACTGCTTGGGGCTTTATCCAGTCAGGTCTTGATGAAAACCTCTAAGGGTGGAAATAGCGCAGCCTGTTCCATTTCTCACCTGTCCTCATCATGAAAATATTATTCCTTGTACTTGCTTGGCACCTCTCTTGTTTCAGCTTTTACTGGTGTCATCCTTCCACTGGACATCACAGTGAAGAGTCTGGCTCCATTTTTTTTTTTACATTCTCATAGGTAAGGCTGTTATGATGTCCTACCTTTGGCCTTTTTCATTCAGCTTTTTTCAGCCTCTAGGCTAAAGAAGTCCTCTATCTCATACCTTTGTCTTCCAGGGGAAGTGGTCTGGTCCTCTGAGCATCTTTGGGGGCCTGCTGCTAATATCCTCCCTTGCCCTGATTCATCATCATTGTCCCTATATTGGAAATGGAATAAGTTCTCCCAAAGGCAACCTTGAGCAGGTAAAAGGTCAATGCCAGGCCTTGGGAGGAAGTTTCAGAGACCTTGGGGGTTCAGGTGGTCTCCTGGATCCTGCTGGTGAATGGGGAAGGCTTAAGCAGGAGGTAGCTCCTGCCTGCACAGTTAGTAGTTATAGACAGGGCAGGGGTTTATGACCATGGAACTCTTTAAGGAATGAGGACTGGTGATGAGAGGTGGGATCTATCTGATAAAGACAGACAAAATATCTGCCAACATGGTTGCTAAAAGTGTGGAGGGCTTTAAACTTGGTTTGTTATGGGATGGAGACTGGAAACCAGAAAAGTGTAGGATGGAGAGGCATTGGGTGTCTGTGGCAAGGGAGCCTCTTCCACTTCTCTGGAGAAACTCTTGCACCTCCCCAGCATGCCTGTGGGCCAGCCTGAGAAGCATGTGTGTAAATGTGTTCAGCGTGGGGCATAAGAAATTAGAGGTCCGTGTGCTGTTTTGATACTAATAATGAAGCTGGGGAAGGGCCTGGAGAATAATTCCTGTGAGGAGCGATGGAAGGAGCTGGGGCTGTTCAGTGTGAGGAGGAGAAGGTGAGGGGAGACTCATCACTCTCTGCAGCTCCCTGAAAGGACATTGTAGAGAGGTTGGTGCTGGTCTCTGCTCCCAGGGAATTAGTGACAGAACAAGAGGGAACGGCTTTAAACTGCAACAGGGGAGGTTCAGGCTGGGCATGAGGAGAAAATGTTTCCCAGCAAGAGTGGTCAGAGAGTGGAACAGGCTGCCCAGGGAGGGGTGGAGTCCCCACCCCTGGGTGTGTTTAAGGGCCGTTTGGATGAGCTGTGGGGGGATGTGGGGTAGGGGAGAACTTTGTAGAGCCGGGCTGAGGGTTGGACTCGATGGTCCCGAGGGGCTTTTCCAACCTGAAGGATTCTGGGATTCTGTAATAGCTTAGTTCCCTCTTGATCAGCTCTCATTATGTGCGGAGTCTCAACATTGGTGAGATGAAACTCACGGAGGGGTGGCTGATTGGAGTGCTGTAAGGTGGAAGGAGAGATGTGGAAAATGAGGAAAGGTTTGCCTTCTGTGCTGAACGGCTCTGGAAACATGCAGAGCTGTGCTGTCCAACTGGTGATGGCTCGACTGGGAGCTTATCAGTTAAGTTCAGAGGGGAGGGTGGCAAAGGGGACATGGTGGTGGGTGTTTGCTGCAGACTGGCTGATAAAGAAGTGGATGAGCCTTCTTTAGACAACTGGAAAAAAACTTGTGAATGGGGAGTTGGTTCTGACTTTGCCCTGGCACCTGCTGGAAGCACAAGGTGATACAGGGCACAACCAATCTGGTCCAGTGCTTCTCACCCTGTGGTCCACAGACCCCTGGGGGCCACCATGTCATCACAGGGGTCTGTGAAGGCTTGAAGCAGGGGTGGGGAATGTCCAGCCTGGAAACATTTGGTCTGGCCTGTGGCAAGCTCCTTTTCCCATGGCCCCCTCCCCTCAATGCTCCTCTCATACTCAGACACCCCACACACACCTGCCCCCATGTGCTTCTATATTTGGTGCTGGGATGGCTGGTGGGACCCACTTTAATTGGGTGGTTTTTCTCTTAAAGACACTTTCTTAACCCTCTATGGGGCCACAACGGGGCTGAAGTCTGTTCCTCCAAGTGGTGGCCCTGGACCCATAAACAAAAATATATGGTGACTGATCACAGACAAACAAGGGGGGAGGTGAGAAGAATCGTAAAAACTTTTCATCAAATTTTAACATAAAAATTGGCACTGAATTCAGAGTTAGCACGTTCAAATACCATCAAATGGGCCATTTGAGCAGGAAGAGTGTTGATACTATTATTTTAAATTCATAGGGAATCATTGCGATAAAGATATTATAATAGGAGTGTGTGCATTATCAGGTTAATTTATTGCCCCTTCTCTCCAAATTTGAAGACCCTTCATGAGAAAATTTAAATAAATATTTGATGCAGTCTAGTGCTTTCAATCTTGAATTAAGTCTTGGTGGTCCTTGGACACAAAAGGTATTTAAAGGGGGTCTGTGGTGAAGGAAGGGTTGAGAACCCCTGATGTAGGAGATTTCTGGAGTTGCTTGAGGACAACTCTTTGAGCCAGGTGCTGGACAAACTGGCTAGAGGAGATCTGTCAGAGTGAAGAGAGCTGGCTGGGAGTAGGACCACTGGTGCACAGTGGCACCTTTGGTTTCAGTGATTGTGAAATGAGAGTTTAAGATCGTATGGGAAATGAGCAAAGTGAGTAGAAGGATAAAATGCCTGGCTTTGGCTTGTTTGGAGAGCTGATACGTGGGATCCTCCAGGAATCTTTCCTGTTGAGCAGAGGAACCCAGGAGAGCTGGTTGATCTTCAGGAGCATCCTTGGAGCACAGGAGTGGTCCATCACGGCTTGCGGGAAGCCAGGCAGGTTTGGCAGGAGCCCAGCCTGATCATCTTGCTGAGCTCAACTATGGGAAAAAGTCCTACAGAAGGAAGATGTGGGGACAGGTTACCTGGGAGAAATAGAGAGAAGCATCCTGTGGGCATGCAAGGATGTAATTAGAAAAGCTCTGCTTCTTTTTTGCTCTTAATGATGAGATTCCCTGGTCGAACACGGTATTAGCTTGCATTGTGGTTGTGCCTAGTGAAAAATTAATGAAATGTGTTGTTGCTGCTCTAGGTATGAGCAAGGTGGGACTTGTCGAGAGCATGTCCATGTAGTGAAAGTCAGGAGGGAAGCACAGCGCCCAAGAAGAAAAATGCGCTTCATTTTTGTGGGTGAGCAATGGCAAATGCCCTGAAGTTCCTTGTTGAAGGAATTACAGCACTCCTTTATTTTTCTCCTGATCTGTTCTGCTCGCTGCAACAAAGAAGTTGACACCGTAGATGGAACTTGAGATAACCTTAACTCTTCTTGCCCTCCACGGGCTTTCAGCACACTGGCAGAACAAGCTTTCACATTTTGTTCCAAGTTAATGGCATGAAAGTATACTGACTGTTTGGCAGTGCTGGGTGAACGGGAATTAGGAGCTGATAGGAATCTAAAAACTGCAGTGGCCTGACTTAAATAACTCTTCAACCACCTTAATTTTGTATCCTTTTGCTGCGGGCATCCTTAGTTACAATACGGGAATGAAGTGGGATGAGTCACTGAGGCTGATACCAGGATGAGCGTAAACAAATCCCACTTAAATCTGCTTTAAACTCACTTTTTTTTTATACATGTGCTACCCTGCTGTTCAAGAAGTGACTGAAGCCGAGATGCTGTGCTCCAGAGAATGCCTCACTGCAGCCAGCCAGCCTTGGCAAAAGTCACATACCAGGTTTGGAAATAGCTTAATTGCTGTGCAAGTCAGGCTTTCAACATAACAAGAGATTTAACATGATGAGGACATCAGCTAGGGCTTCCAGAGCTAAAGATGGTGCTAAATGTAGGTCTTTTGTTTCTCTAAGCAGAGGGATGCTGCAGTTCAGCAAGGTCTTTTCAAAGTCCTTCCCCAAGAGCTAAATCTGCAGCCAGCAGGGTAACTTAAATATCCCTTGAGGGGATAAGATGGGGGGGTTTAGGGCAAGCCATGTATTTTGCACAGCCGTGGAACAGAAAAATTAAAACCGTTGATTTCCTTCTGCAAAGTCACTTGTAAGTTTTTATACTTACTAAACCGATGGTTTGTTTTCTGGTTCAAGGCCTAAGTCAGAACTGGAGGGGTTGATGCGCTGGGCATGGGTCAAAAGTGGATGGTTAAGAAGGAAATGAGGCATTTCCTGCCCATCCCCCCCGTACGAGTATTGCTTAAAATATCCAAATGACGTTTAGTATCAGGCATCTTCCTCCAGAAGCCGTAAGCATCTCTGTCTGCTATTGCGAGTTACCCGTGTTCATCTTAGCCCTCTTGAAAGGGAGGTGAGTGGTGCTGGGGTGTGCTGGGGTGTGCTGGGGGCGGGCTGGGAGCCTGTGTGACTATTTAATGTAGGCAGCGTTTTTGTAGACTGTATTTATGAACTTTAAGCCTGAACTGTGTGTAGAGACTTTCAAAGAACCCTAATAGTGTTAAACCCAGATTTCCTTGAACTTCTTGAACACTTACAACCAAACTGATCAGTAGCTGTTTCAACTTTACAAACCTTAAGGATTTGGGTTTTGGAAGTTTTGTAGCTGAGGGACTTCGACAGTTCCTGAAGCATTCCCAGGTGAAGCTGATGGTTGTGAGTCCACCCAGTTCTATTATGGTAGAGTATTTAATTCTCCAAGAAATGTTATCTACAGGCAGTGCATTTGAAATAAAACTTGGGAATTGCACTAAAATAAGTCCTTTAGCCAGTCTTCTGGAGTCTCTTTGCTCTTTCTGTCCTTCAGATGGAAGGGTAAGGAGATGTGAGAAGGACAGCAGTCCTTCCTTGGAGAAGTCCAAACCATGAAATGTAGTTTTCTTTGCAGTTAAACACTACAGTGGAAATGCAAATGAATAACTTCCTCTCAATCTACTTTTGTTTACCAGGTCCTGGAGAAATATCCTAATACACCTATGAGCCATAAAGAGATCCTTCAAGTTATCCAGAAAGAAGGACTTAAAGAAATCAGGTGAGTTCAGTACCTGTGCCAGTAAAACACACACATACTTCGATTCCAGCTTAGTATACTTTACTGTTAACCCCATCTCATAAGTATTTTGGGGACTGAAATGTTACATACCTGCAGAATTGGAGTCTAGGTCCTGAGAGCTTGTTTGCAAACAAGTCACTGATACTTCTCACCAAGCAAGCCAGAAAAGGGACGTACTTAATTTCCAGGTGTGAGCTGCATGCCTCCTGCCTGCAGCTCTGGTATGAGATCAACTAGACCTGACCAGGTCATTCAGACTCCAGGTACTGAAGTAAACTGAACTACTTTTTATTTCCCCTTTAAAAAAAAAAGTGAATAGTCAATTTAATGGCAGCAACCTAACCCAAAACTTAAAGGTATCCAGGAAGTACAAAAGTACAAAAAAAAAAAAAGTACAAAAGCAGCCTTGCTTGCAAATCCTTATTTAGATAACTTTATGCCTCATGTGATTTTCTTTAGTATTGTCTGGAGTAGTGTGTGGTTCTGCTTTGGAGATCTCCCTGTGCCCCCCAGGGAGCAGACGGGGTGTTTGGTGTGCTGGGCAGAGGAAGGCACCAGCTGGGGTGGTACTGATGTGTTTTAGAGACAGAGCGACTCCGATGGCAACTCTGGAACTGCTGTTACTGTAACGTAATTCCCCAGTCCCTGCTCCTGAGTGGTTCCCCCAGGTGGGCAGGTGTATTTGCTGAGGTAGGGAACGACTGTCCATATGAAGTACAAAGTCTTTATACTTCTTTTTTCTAAGAGCAAAGAAAAAAGGGAGGGAAAAAGAGGATTGAATGTGCCAGTTCATCTATTTTGGAATTAAATAGCCATCCTGAATGGGACTTAATTATGTTTACCACTCCACTTTGCCAGTTTAATACAGCAATCCATCTGCCTTGCAGGAAATAATCAAGGGCCCAAGTGTAGAAATTCTGCTCTCCATAACAACATCTTCCACTCCAATTGTGGACAACACAAAGGGGGTTTGCTTTTTGGAAATGTGAGTTTAAAAGGAAACCAAATATGCTCATTTAGCTCTTAGGGAGGTGACACAAGTGGGGTTTAGTTCCAGTCCTGATGATGCACTTTGCTTCGGGGCAGTAGGACATTCAGTCAGATCAAAGGTTTACCAGCCTTGGGGCAGCCTCAGTATTGTGTTAAATACTGTTAATCCATCAAAGGTGTATTCTTAAAGCTTGGCAGCCCCCTGTGCCCTCCCAAGGACAGAAATGCAGTCATCTGTACTGGTGATACAGCAAACATCCAGGCACTCAGATCCTTTTTAGCAATTCAGAGTGCTCTTTTGGGGCAGAGCCTTAGGCAGGAGCTCAGATGTGGCATGAAAGATCCAGTCTTTGGCTGGCCAGGCCAAATTTTGGACCAAATAGTGGGGAAAAAAACAAACCAACAACAAAAAAACCCAACCCAGAGGCAGAACAGAAATGTTATGGTGCCATATAATCCTTCTCAACCTCAAGTCCTTCTTCTAGAGTTGATTTGTGGATTTAGCCTGAGCTGATAGTAAGTTGTTTTCCTCTCTAAAAGAGCTGCTGCTGAGCATCAGGACAGTGCAAACTCCCTCGGTGTTTTAAATCCCAGAAGATGTTTGTGAGAGCAGTCAGATGTGACACTCAATTTCTCTAGTTCCACTATCCACCTTATTGACTTAGTCACACTTGGCTGCTGCGTAGTGGTCTTTCCCCTTAAATGTTAGATTGATGTAATAAAGCTTTATTTAGCTTAAGACTTAAAAGGCTGTTGGTTCTTAAGCAATTCAATTCCCGTTAGTGCCAGTAATGTGTTTGTGGCTGGATGGGGCTTCTGATAAGTCATAGCCTGTGACAAGATGGGCTTAACACAAATCAGTGCTTATTAGAGGAAAATCGTGTTAGAGAAGGTATAAAAGCTGTCAGATGAGCATGTTGAGCTCTCCAGATTTCGAGTCCTTATGTGGAGGTTCTGGCAGGGAACCATGGCAAAGCCTTTGGCAGCAGATTACAGCAATTTCCCTCTGCTGGGTTGCCTTGAGACAGGGCAGGCAGCTGCACCACTCTTCGGATGGCAAAATGGTGTGTAAGTGCAGGCAGGACATGGGCACTCCTGTTAGCATGTGCATCAAAGCTTTTGAGGGTTTTTTTTAATTGTTTCTCAATGCAATTTGCTTTTAATAAACAAAATGGCAAATTGCTTTGGCAGTAAACTATTTCCACAAACCACATAGTCTTTAAACTGTCAGTTTTGACTGCAGTGTGTGTGTGTTGGGCTTTTTTATATTCAGCACCTGTTGCCTCAAACCCTTAGATATATCTAACTACTTCAAATCTCTGATTTCCAGAAAAAAAACCAAAAAACTTTTAGAAGCAACCAATGACTTCCCTACAGATGTGCTGAAATGAGGCAGAGAGAACGGGGAGCCCAGCTAGTGTCCAGCAGTCCCTTTTCTGTTTGGCCACGCAGCCAGTCCACCCCACTTTTGCTCTAATGGTCCCCTGGCACGTGGCTGCCCCTCGGCCAGTGGCTCAGGAGGAGGCTTCAGGGTGTGCTGAGAGAGTTTAGAGGATTTTGGTAGTGCTGTAGAGGACTTGGAATTGCAGGGAAGAAGGGTGGCTGTTGAGGTGAGCGTGGGAAAAACAGGACCAGTGATTTCTGCTACGTGCAGGACAACTTGACTATTTTTTGGACAAGGCTAGGTCTTTCATAAGGTGGAGGGTTTTTTGTAGCAATATAGAAACCTGGGGTGATAGTGGCTGATTATCTTACCTGTATTTATAATTTTATCCTAGCAGTCAAGTAATTTTAATCGTGAGATTTTTGAAGGTCAACTCAGGATCAGTACTCTGAGGTGTCAGTTTTGGAGACCTCGGGCATCCTGAAGCTAGAATTGTATTTTTCGTGTGATCTGTCAGCCTGATTTTTCTCAACATGCCTGTTTTGACAGGCTGCCCTAATCCTGTGAGATCCTCTCCTGCTTACAGGTCACTGCTTGCAAACTGTGAAAATAAAATACGTGTGGTTAGAAATTCGATGAATTATCAGAGTAACTGTATCTGGCTTTAAGACTTGTCCAGCATCCTATCTTGCCTTATCTCTGTTGGCAAGGTAGCTTGGGAAGCCTGAGCGAGCTGTAGTGCTCATACAAATGGGGCTTTGAAGATGCCTGGGATAATGGTGTTAAACCAACACCAACTGGGAAAGTTCTGTAAGCTTGAGAGCGTGGTGGGGCACCAAGAGTTAGCAACAGAGAATCATACTTGTTTGAGAAGTAGCTTTTTAAATTGAAATTGTTGTCACTGGATTTCATTAATCTCCTTGGGTATGTTAAAAGCAGTGTAGGAGTATCTGAAGAGTTAGCACCTTTGAAAGGTATCTTTGGTAGCCTTTTAACAGCCATGAATGTTTTGATTTTCTTGGACTTTATAGGAGATGCTGTGTAAAATACTGGCTTGTGAATCTCTGTCCAAACACAATGGCTTTTCTGCCCAATTAATAATTAAGCAAGGAAATACATCTAAACACTAGCTCTATTGCAGTGACATGGTGCTCTGGCTACTCTTATTTCAACTATTCGTGGAATTTCTAACATAAACCAAAACAAACTCTTAAACTACTTTGAGGGGGAAAAAAAGAGTATTGAAGCCTAAGTCCCCTTTTCACTAGTCATATTTGGACTAGAGATAAGTGTCACGAGATAAGTTTGGTTTCAAGTTTTACCTGCCCTTTGGGCAGAGACTAATTTATGCTTCTCATTGGCAAGTTGGTCCTTCCAAATTCCTTGCAAGATGCTCAGAGCATCCTTGAGGAGGGAACTTGCTTCCAGGCAAGGAGATGGTTATGTGAAGAGGGCTGGAGCTGCTCAGTCTGACGCTTATATAAGTGAGCTGCACTAACTTTAGGCTTCTATAAGGTTTCTCAACTAGTTTCCTGTATTTCTACTCTCTTGCTAGGTGGAAATCAGAAGGCTGCTGTATTTCTGTGGTTAGTTTGTCCTCTGTGAGTGGTAATGTGAGCAGTCTGGCCTCCTGAGTGATGGGGAGAGCCACAGTGGTACTGCTTGCCCTCATCTGGAAAGAAAACACGGGGCTTTTAGCTCCTGTGGAGTTCAGAGCACAGAGTGTTTGTATTACTCCTCCAGTAGCTTGTGTGCTATGAAGTGAGGATCTTGCCCGAGTGGGGGAAAAAACTCTGTACTCAGTCACTCTCTTGCAAGAGGAGAGAGGATGAGCTTAGGGAAACAGCTCTCTCGTTGGCTCGTCTTGGAAATAGGAGCCAAGGTGAGGCTGGAGTCTGGGCTTAGGTGGTAACTGTAGGAAGAGGGAAGCTGCTTTACTGCTAGAGAATGTTCTTGCATCTCAGATTAAGGACCAGCACAGGGATCTCTCCTCATTCTTGGCAGAAGGCTTTGCCACTAAAACATTGCCCAGCTGTTCTTCAGTACTTTGATTTCCTTCCCTTCTGCTGCAGAGCTAGGAAATAAGATGGGGTTGGGGGAGCCAAGTTGCATGCTCTCCTGTGCCTTGATTCTCAGGGCAGTTGTTCTTTCAACAGCTTGATGCTGGAAAATTCTTCCTCCAACATAACTCCCCTCCAAAAATGAACAAAGCTAAACACATCCCCCACAGAGAAGGGGTGGAAGGAGGGTTTTCAAAAGGATGCAGGGTTCTTAAATCATTTTGAAAGGATGAAGTTGGTACTGGATCTCACTGACACTGGGTGTGAGGATAGATTCTCTTGCAGAGTTTCCTCTCCCTATTAAAAGCTGCCCCTATCAAAGCTGTTAGACTTTCCTCTTTGTAAAAGCCGCTCTTTAAAGCCATGATGGGCTGACAACAAAAGGCAAAAAAATCTCCTCTAGGTGAAGAGAGTTACATTGATAACCAGTGAAAATGTATTTCTCATCTCTCTAACTTAAAAAATATCAGGAAAATGAGAACTGAAGCTACCCAGCAATGGGAGAGCCATGCACTGTGTGTCAGGCAGAGAGCAGGCGAGCCTCTCGTTCTTGCGCCTGGCTCGCTGTGTGGCACATGGAGTCTGAGCCAAGCTCTTCCCCCTGCCTGGAAGGGCAGCTGTGCAAAGCTCAGCATGAAGATTTGCTGGTCTGAGTCTACTGTGAGACTGCAAGTCTTGGATTTGAGTCCACTAATACAGTTTTACCTCCCAAAAAGCAGATAACTCCCTTGCTCTGTAGATTCTCCAGTTCTTCAGTGTTTTCACAAGCCCAGAGGATATTAAGCATAGGCTGAATCCTTCAGCAAACTCCATAACGACTCTGGATACTCTTATTTGCTTTCAAGAAATGAAGAATTTTCATCAGCTCAGTCTGATTCTGGTCATGACATTATAGTTGAGGAACATACACAGACCATTGTCCATCTTTAGACACATTTGACTAATACACAGAATTATCGTAGTGGAATATTTGATAGTTCATTGAGCATGTCCAGAGTTTTGCCTTCATCCTTGATGTCTGTAGTCAGAACATGAAGGAAATGACTTTTTGCTGTGCAGTCTGCTTGCTGTCTCCTTTTAATGAATATCTGCACGTTGGGATCTTAAAATTGTCTCTGTATTGAAGACATTACAGAGAGCCTGATTTTTATGAAGGATATCAGCATGGGTCAGAGCAACCTTCATGGTATTGCTGTTAAAATGACTTCAGGCCACTTGACATGCCGATGAGCTCATCTTCAGTGTTCCCTTGGTGTCCTCTGATCATCCGAGCTGTTGGCTGAAAACTACTGAGTCAGGCAGGACCCGAGAGGGGACGAGTCTCGAGGCGGTGATGGGACCTGCCGCAGGTTTGCGTTTGCGTCTCGCGTGCGCTGCCTTGCGACAGCAGGGAGCTGGGAAACTGGGAAGTAACGTGCTGAAGCGAGACAGCTAATTTGAAGCTTATTTTCCTGCCGCTGCTGTGCAGGGTAGAGGAGGTGGGAACCACAGGGAGGACCTGCCAGAAGTGCCTCAGGATGGCCCTACAGCAGCGCGTCCTCCAGAGGACACTTGGGTTCCTGTAGTGTTCTCTGACCTTGGCTGACCACGTAGATTCTTGAATACAAATTAAACACACCAGTATTTTTTTTTTTTTTTCTAGTGGCAAAGACTGTAATACTTAGCATCTTCCTGTGGTGTGAGCAGGCTTTTCTGTGAAGGCGTGTTGACCAGCTGGTGCTCGGTACGGGAGGTGTTTGGAGGCGTGAGCAGCACTGTGGGACTTGTCCTCGAGGGAACTGCAGGGAAGAATCTGCCAGGGAACTCCTTTCAGTTTATACCACCTGTCCTCATATAGCCTTCCCGAAGGGCAGCTGTCTGCATCCAAGGACAGGGTGAATTATTTTGGTGACAGCAGCTGACAGTACTCACCTGCCCTGTGCTGCAGGACCCTGTCGGGAGCGGGTGCTGGCAGGAGTTGTCCTTACTGGCCGTTGAGGGTTTGGCAGGTAGCAGATTTGGCACGCTTGGTTTGTTTGCAGTGTTAATTTATTCAAATAAAGCTTTTCACAACTTCTTTAAAATAATCTTTATGATCCAATTTGCCTGGTGATAGCTGTGGTGTGCCACAGTGTTTGCCAAACCTTTCTGTGTAGACCAGTCTAGAGTAGCAAGTAGCAGAGCAGGTAGCCTTGCTCTGGCAACTCATAGATAAACACCTCAGGAACCTTCTCCTGCCTGAGCTCTCTGTACAGCAGTACACTTAAAAGCTGCTACACCCTGCTTTTTGTAATCTGGTGGCTGCCATTTCTGGTGAGGCTTCACTTCTATCAATAGCTTCTATAAAACAGAGCCAGGCTCTTCATGGAGGGACTCAGCACTCAACTGGGAGGCAATGAATGCAGATTGCAAGATGGGAAATGCTGGTTAGAGTATGAGGGGAAATTTTTTTTTTCCCATTAAGGTGATGAAGCACTAGAGCAGCGCCAGGGAGGGCTGTGTGACTTCCACTTCTGGAGATCCTTAGGGTTGGGCTGGACAGAGCCCTGAGACACCTGAGGTAGTTGCTCCTGCTTTGAGCTGGAGGTTGGACTGGTGACCCCCAGAGGTTCCCCCCAGTCTCAATGACTCTGTCATGGTTCTCAGCCTCTACCCTCAGCAAAGTGGCCTCAGGACTGCAGTGCCTCTTGTAAGATCGTGTCACTGCAGTTCCTTGAAGCCATAAAGGCTTATTTGTGGACAGGGAGTACAGCTAAAAGGGCTTCTTACAGCATGTGCAGCTGGGTGTACCCTGTTAGTACAAAACAGCTTTGGTTTTTCCCCCCTTTCAGGGTGGGAAGTTGTAAGTTAGGAGCTGGCTTAGAAGGTGCTGTAGCTTGCTGAAGCCATCAACTGACAAACATTTAAATAACTTGACACATTCTTTAATCTGCAGCTTGTTTAAAGATAATCTTCAAATGAGTTGGAACACCTTGAGTTCATGTCTCATGGATCTGATATTGATAATGTGTGTGTGGGGGATAGGACAGGGGCATCTGCGCTTCTTGATAAACCCCCAGGGTTGGGTTACCTCAGCTCTCTCTACTTAGGTTTTTTATTTTTCATTCTGCTGGAAGAAGGGTGTTAGAAAATGTCCATAAAGTCATTACTAACCTCTTGGGGTTGTCACGTGCAGGATTTCTTACAGCTGGGCTTCTGAGGCTCTTTCCTGATGTTCTGCTGATGGGAAAGGGGCATTTGTTGGAAGCAGGTGCCTTAGGGCCAACCTTACAGGCACGCACACTTTAATTGCAAGACTCTTCTTCAGCTCTGCTCTATTAATTACTACTGTAAGCCTTCAGGAGAAGGGGCTGGCAGCAGCAAAGGCCAATAAATGCTGGTGCAGAAAGTTCTTGCAATCTTTTTTCCCTTTAGTCAGCTGAAAGTTGGATTTGGCTTTTTTCTGGAGAAAATAAACAGTTATCAACTTACGCTTTTAACAGAACCCCACCAGAACACGGTATTCTCTTTGAGACCTTCATGATGTCTTTAGATGTAAGTGGAATTTATGTGTAAAGTAGAGGTTAAAGCTGTTTTTGGTCAAACGGCTGTCAAGTGTTAGTCATAGTGGTAGTTACAGATTAATATTTAACGAGGTTAGCAGTATGTTTGAGTGTCTCTTCTGGACACTCTTAACTATCCTGTTGTTCAGAATTTTCTCCTGTGAACCAGACAGAGGGTTCCTACTAGAATTTTTCCTGAAGTGAAGAAAAGCTGGAGGTGCAAATGCTGCCCCTTGAACACTTTCTCCTGGCACCACCAGCTCCAGCCCACCTTGTCTTTTGGTTCTGTGTCGTGAACCTTTGTCAGCCGACAGTGCCCATACATCATGAGGACCCTGGTTTGCTCCCCACAGACTGAAATGCTGATGTTCTTGAGGGACACGCTGGGTTGGGCAAACCCTCGCAGAGCTTGTTCCTGTTTTGCTTCATTAGCATTAATTCAACTAAAAGTTGAGTTAGCCACAGGTTTCTGTACCTCTCGGTGTCTGTGCAAAACATGGAGATAAGTTAGTGGATGCCGTAAATAAGACAAGTAGGGGAAAATGTTGGTTTGAAAAATAACAGTTCAGGGAAGATGGTTATAGAGAAAGGTTGTGTTGTTACCATTAGCAGGGAGTGTTAAATACAGTCAGTGTATGTAGGAGAAACTCTACTGGGTAACTCTTTCCTATCCCTTTTAAAGGTGTCAAATCTATAATGAACAAAATATTCCACTTCTCTCATCCTGACTGAGACTCCAATAGTGGCAGTTTTTGCTGTCTCCTCAAAATAAAATTACACATCAGTTTTCATCCTGTGAAAGAGTGTATTAGCTGTTGCAAGGGGAAATGTGGGGTGTAGTGCTCTGCTGATGAACACTGCAGGAATCTAAGAGGTTGACTCTCTCTTCTAGAAAACGCTAGAGCCAAGGTCTCAAAAAATACCTAGATCTAGGATTTATCTTTGGTATGAACTGGCTTGTGGTTCTGTAGCAGAAATACAAAGAGAGGGAAGCCAAAAACTTTGAAATTTTAATTCTGTGCCCCAAAAGCCTTAGAGGAAGATACTTCTATCTGAATTCCTCCTTCAAAATCAGGAAATGCTGGTTTCTGCATAGTCCCTCAAGGATGTATGTGAACAGCACACGAACAAGTACCTTGTGGACGCTGTGTTAAGGTGGAGCTGACCAAGTGCTGTAAACCTGAAGGTACTGCTTACACCTTAAAAGTCAGACAGCTTCTAGGGGGGTTTTAATCTTACCTGGGATATCAGAGTCTACTGATGTGCCTGCAGGTCAGATTCAGTTGTCACGGTAGACCATTAATTAAAACCATAAATAAAGTCCTGACTTCAGTGTGTGTCAAAGAGCTTTATAGTGTTGCCTAGACTGATCCTCACCCACGAGTGCTGCCTGGGCCCTCTCTTACACCACGGGCTGCCTGCAGCCCCATCTGAACTCGCTGCCATTGCCAGCTGCACTCGCCTTGCTTCGATCTTGCACAAATTCCCATGAAATTCGAGTGCTGGGGTGTTAAAAATTGGCTTTACAGCATGGAACACCTGCCCCCCGCCCCACGACTGGGGAAATATTTAAATGAGGCTAGTGGTGTATTAGCTTGCATTATTAATGCCTTGGTGAGACCGTGGATTACCCTTGGAGGTGATGAAGCAGCACGTGCTTGTTCCTGCACCAGGACTATTGACTTCATTAAACTCCTGCCAGTCTGGCTCGCTCCTCTGGGTTGCAGGGCTGCTGTTTTACCCAGAGTTGTGAGCTGTGAGTAGTGCTGAGGGGGTGTGAGAGAGGAAGTAAATTCCTCTGTCGCTGTCTCTCTGCATGTGAGATTCCCAAAGGCTCCACCTGACTTCTATAAAAAGTTCATTAACTGGTGAAGGTTGAAAATAATGCATCTGGGAATTGCCTGGGGTCGGGAGCTGTATGCCAGCTTCTGTGAGAATAGACTGAAAAAATCTGACAGGTCTTCCTCCCCCGAGTCTGTTTGATATAACCTGGTTTTAGTATTACCATAAATCTGCCCAAAACCTTTTACATATGATTCTGGTGGATGGGGGGGAGGGGTCATATTGATGACTAGACAATTGTTTTGCTCAAGTTTTTAAAGGGGTGTTTCTCTCCTTTTTTTGGGTTGCACTCCAACTCCAGAAGGTAAGAACCACTGCTGATTGTTCTAAAGCTACTCTTCTCTATTAACGCGAGCTGCAAAAGCCTTAATTAAAAGAGCACCTGCTTGTTTCACACAGACTTAGAAACCAAGTAATGGTAGTCTATCTGGTGTTAATGCTTCTGTTCCCTTGATCTGCCTTTCCTGCATGCCGTTTGCATTGGCGCTGCAGTGCGATGCAAACTGAAAATCTTCATGTTTGTAAAGTCTGTGGAAAATGTCAGGCTAATAGCATGTGAACGCTCAGTGTCTTACCAATTAACCCTGCTGTCTGCAAACCTGCGTTTGTGGGGAGGGGGTTGCTTGATTTGCATGATGTATTTTTGTGCATCTTTTGTCTCGGGGACCTTTGGCACTGTGTGTTGGGTGAAGGAGAATTTAACACGTAAAATAAGCTGCTTTTCTAAATTATGAATGTGTTTAACAAGCTTGAAGTTGGTACAGTGGTCTCTGCTTACAATATCTCTCCGCTCTCACACTTCCATAGATCTGAAACTATTGTTTTGTAAAAAAATCATATTTTAATATACTAATAAACCAGAAGCTATTTGTGTGAATGATTCAACTAGAAAATGGGGAAGAAGGGGATGCTCAAAAGAACAAAATGGGAAAAACCTTCACCCTTAAACACAGTCTAGTTCATTTGGGCATTTTTATCTTGTGACAGCAACGTGCAGTGATGATGTAGATGAAGACGCTGGCTGGCGGATGCACTTAGATAAAGCTTCCATTTAGAGCAGAGGGCAATAATTAACTCTCCCCTGGTGCTGAGGTTGCCAAGTGCCACGGCACCGAGCTGGTGTGCAGCTGGGGAACTGGGGGTGCTGGCATCAGGAGCTGCCCCTCTGTCTGCAGGATGCTCTGGGAGGGGGGGGTGGGCTTGCTCTGGAGGGGTCCTGAGGTAGGAGCCTGCACAGGGACCTGCTGGGTCCACCACGCCGCGGCGCACGCGGAGAAATACTGTGAAATCTGCTCACCAAATTAAAAAGGGAGCTTCTGTATAAAGTAACCTTTTGCTAGACAAACACACCTTGTGTGATGCTCCGAGGGCAAGGGCTGTAAAAGTTCAAATACATCAACGGCTGAAAAACTTCCCTCCGGTGTCCTATCCACGTGTGAACAAACAGAAGTGATTTGGTCAAATTTTATCTTAAAATCAGACCAAGTCAGGTCGGTCCCTGAGGTCTGGGGAGCCAGGGGTGCTGCAGTGGGATGGAAGGTGTGGGAAGAAACGCTCCCCTGCCTTCCTCCCCTTCAGCAGGCAGCTGCTCGGAGTAGAGAGTCCTCTCCTTAACCTCGTGTACTTCTGCCGCTCTCAGAACCCTTTTTTCCTGCTCAATCTGAAGAAGCTTTGAATTTAACGTGGAGTGTAAAATGCCATGATTTAATGATGGCTTAAATCTGGCAGTTCTCAGGAGGAAAATTTGGTATGTACGTGTCTGAAATGTTAAGTAACTTGGAGAAATACTCTGAGGAGTGCGAGCTCAGAATATGTTTTTCTTATGCCATTGGCCTTACAACTACCTCTTAACTACAAAAATTATTGTGACACTGTTTTAGCCCTTTCAGCAGCCCAATAAAATAAGGAAAGAATGTGCCTGTTCTGCAGGTGGAGGGACTGTCACTTGCTGGAGATCACTTTGAGAGCAGTGTTCTAATTCATTAATGGCAGATACGGAAAATGTTAATTTTTCAGAATAGAATAAATATTTATAAATTAACAAAATCCCTTTTTCAGTCCATAATGTAAAAAATATAGTTTATGTGGCAGTCACAGGCTTAGAGGCAGGTTTATAAATTCAAGTAAATCTGTTAAATGGGTTGTTTCTAGCTGGCAAGCCAGTATTAGAAGGGAATAATTACTGAACCACCATTTTCAGTGAAAGGCAGGACTGCTGAGCGCAGCAACAGTAGCAGAACGATTTGGAACTGAATTTATAACTGAAATAGCCACTTCACAGGCACTTAATATTTGCCCCAACACAGCAAAATAAGTAAGTTAAGACTGCCATTGAAGGTGCTGCAGAGCTAAAAGGTCAGTGCCTGCTCTGATGGTAGCAGAGTTTAAGAACAGGTATTTATTTACTCACCTGGTGAGTATTGATGGGCGCTTGCTTGTACTGAAAACAGCATCTGTAAATGAAAATAGTCTTGATGCTATGGTTTAAAGCCAATGTCAGCACTTAAACCATCTTTGCTTTTGACAAAGGCAGCTTTGAATGGGTGGCTGTGTTACTCCCTAGTTTTTCTCGAGCTGAAATAAGCTGCGAGTGGAGGTAACGGGTGAGTTATGGGAAGGTAAAATGGCTGAAAAGGTCAAACAGCGAACAAATCGGCTTTTCCCAGTTTCCGTGATGAAGATCCTAGGTCTAGGCATGAGAGCTTGGATTATGGCCCTTGTACCAGCACCACGAGTCCTGTTTATGCCGAGTTTGCTGTCCGTACTTCGGCAGATTTACTGAAAGGTTG
This sequence comes from Otus sunia, assembly GCA_010365825.1. Lineage (NCBI taxonomy): Eukaryota > Metazoa > Chordata > Aves > Strigiformes > Strigidae > Otus > Otus sunia. Next base: position 278,261 of record ML997786.1, read on the forward strand.
AGCTTTTTTTAGCTTTTTGAGAAGTAAAAACTAGGAAGTTTCAGTATGTACTGGTAACGCCATGGAAACCCACTTAATCCTGGTGAAGGTTGTTATAGTTACCTTTTCATCTTCTAAACTGTTGTAAATATTTTTTTTTTTACTTTAATGCAAGCTCATTTCAATGAACAAAGCCTCTACTTGACTGTTTGCATCAGCTGAATTCATCAGCCTAAGCAACGCTGTTCTGACCCAAACCATCCCAAGAAGTGTTCCTCAGCTGAGATGGGAACCAGTATAAACTAAGGGACATTTATCCTGATTTTCCCAAGGGTGCTGTTTATTTGTCAATGGGCTGGTACTGAGCACTGGGTAACTGATAAAGGTGAGCATCCCATTTGTTATCAGGGTAGTTCAGATGGGTTTGCTGTTCTGCTGTTGCTGTCAGCTACCACGCTATTCCCTGTTGGAATAAAAAGTGTAGAGAATACACTGCTGTGAGGGCATAAATGACAACGCAGCTAAAAATCCTTTCCACTCCCAGAAGCACAAACACAGCTCATGTAGGCATGCACCTGAAATGTAAAATTGTTAAAAATATTTGCCTAGAAAACGCAGCAGCGTGCTGTTACTGTTAGCAGCTGAACACCTCAGCCCTGTTGTTCCCCCCAGTTGGATTCTTGCCTTCCCTGATGAACCACACTAGGAACGCTTCTGCTGAAGGCTCTGTCAAAAATGACTGTTAGAAGCATTAGATGATGCACCAGTAACGTTGGACGTGGAGGATGTCCTAGTAAATTATTCTCTATATCAGGAATTTATCCTGTTTTCATCAGCAAAATGCTTTTGTTGTCAGAAAAGGGACCTGAGAAAACAGAAGCACATTACTGACATGAACCACTGAAATATCTGAATATATTTGAAGAGGCCTTGCAGTGCTTGACAGTTGGATGAAGTTACAATATCTTGATGGTGCATGTAATTATTTTCAGTGCCTAAATGACATTGAGGATGAAAACAGTCCAGGTAGATGGAGCTGGTGGGAGAAGGAGCCCCTCTAGTGCTGGCACAAACCCATTTACAAGGGAGGCAGGGCTTGGAAAACTTGAATTTTGTTCTCCCCCTCCTTGAAATGTGGAAAGCAGGAGCTGAAAGCTTCACCCCAGCTCACCAGTGGCAGGAGCAGCTCAAGCTGAAGCTGTCCCTGGGCAGAGACCGAGCAGTGAACCCCCTGCCACCCCCCCATAAAACCTGGCAGCTCAGTAATTCTTACCCTACCTCTCAATTATGCATAAGCCTAATGGGAAATAATGTGCTTCTCACACTATTTGTTAGGTGTGAGGTAAAAGTATTAATATGGGTTGCAAAACTTGCTGGAAGAGCACCAGAACTCCACTTATTAGTTGTAAAAACATAGGGTGTGACATAATTTTAATAATTTTAATAATTTTAATAATTTTAATAATTTTATTTTAATAATTTTAATATAACATCCTGTCCAACTCTTCCTATAGCAGCTAGTTCTTGGGGGAAACCCTACCAGTTCAGTAAAATCTGAAGTGTGCCCTGTCTAGATGGAGCATCTTAATTCAAGTGCACTGCTTGTAAAGCAGTGCTTAAAAAAACCTTCCAGCTGGATGCCATAAAGCTGAGTTTGGAGTCATACCCGCTGCTTTCTTAAACATTGCATCCCAGCTGATTGTCAGCTGAATTGGTGGAAGAAAATGTCATTTTGATTCATAAGCTTTCCCTTGTTTCCAGAAAGAGAGAAAACCCCCAAAACCCGCACCCTAGGTGTAGTGTTGAAGGAAGCCCTGGGGGGGTTGTAGGGTGCTGTGCTGTTTGCATTCAAATTCGGCCTCTGTTCCCAAGCTGGGGTAGGCAGTAGCTGTGCTTTTAATAGTCATTTGCCCCAAATTAGCAGCATCTGGACAAATTTTGACCTTGCATTTAACTGTGAGAGTGAGATCCCTCTGCTGCCCACGGCCTCTCTGTAGCAGTTGTTAATTTTAGGTGGAAATGGGGCAGTCTATGAGAACAGAGGGACAGGGAAATTTAACACAGTAAGAGAAGTAATAATTGGCTTTAGCTCATTTTGGGAGATTCTTAATTAAATATCAACAGTCCTACATGGAGAGAGGGCAGGAGAGGCAAAGCAGCCCTGGGACTCGGTGAGTGTTAGCTGTGGGGGGGAGCGGGTGGGAGGGACAATGTTTGCTCAGGTCCTTGGGAGAATTTGATGTCGATGAGTGTGGATATCCCCTTCTCCTTTCTCCTCCCACCGCCACTGCATGCACACTGTCTGCCAGTGCTGTGCCAGGGTGGCGAGCAAAGGTGCTGTAGGTAGCTGGTGGAAGAGGAGCCTGCAGTGAGGCTGTCCTCAAAAGCAGTAATGTTATTCCTGCCTCTCTAAACGGACAGGGCTTGTGCATCCCCACCTCAAACCTCTCATCTTCAAGCCAAGAACCATAACTTGAGCTTATTTCAAGCCTGGGGCGATTGCTGAGCATGATCACAAAACTGGGGAACATTTTGGTTCAGAAGCTTTAGAAATCAAATTTGGGGCTTGATCTCTCATGTATCCAATCCCAGGAGGGGAGGTGAAGGAGCACAGCAGTTAGGAACTCGTCATGTCACAGCCTTACTGAGCTCCACTTAATCTTTCTGAAGGATGAATCCTGTTCCTAGAGCCCACTGGTACAGCAGTCAGCAGTGCTGGAGGCTGACGGCGGCTTTGCAGGCGGAGCAGCTTGGATCTGGGTGGAATGGAAGGGATTGAAGTGAAACAGGGGGTAATGATCAATCTGGAGCAGGCAGGAACTTGGTTTCTACTTCACTTGTTTCTCAAAGTACTGGTTTTGAGGTGGAATGATGGGAAACTGCCAGACGTGGCTGATGAGGCAGTGTGTGTTCCTGGCAAACGGAGGAGATGGCCTTCATTATTAAAAAAAAAAAAAGGCAATGAAATAAATGTTATAACAACATCTAAGTTCCTAAGGCAGGTTTTAGGCAGCTATTGCACTTAAAGTAACAAAAGACAGGCTGTGTGCAAAACAAATGTAGTTGGAAAAAGTAGTAAGTGAATGTTAGGGGGTTCTGAGCAAAGGGGCAGCAAAGCAGAAGCCAAGGGTGAAATCTTTCCATTCAGAGGAGAACAAGTTTTAATTTCTGAGAATAAACGTAACCATGGTCTCACTGCACGTTTATTTGTTTGCCCACAGCTCTGGCAGTTTGCTACACCCCCTTTTATCAAAGAAAAACACCCAGAGTGCTTTCCCATGGGCTGGGGGCAGGTGTAGTACAGCCCCCCTGGGTCGGGATTCACCCGAGTTCTGCAGTGAGCATCTCGGCTTGTTTTCAAATAGCTTTTTTTTGGGGGGGCGTGGGTTTTTTATTTTTCCAGTTTGGAGGTTTGTATGTCAAATCAAGATCCGGATCAGTGAAGTTGGAAGCTGCTCACGTAACCCTGCAGCAGCAGCCACTTTCCTGTTGGCCTGCAGCTGCGTTGAGGGAGTTGGTTCAGAAGCACAAATTGCCACCCTGCACCCGGAGCGGAGGCTTAAACTGGGTGATAGTCCTGGAAAAATATGGTTGATAGGGAAGGACTCATGAGTACTTGCTAATAGAGGCAGAAAGGATGTAATACGAGTGAAGACCATGTATCTTACACCAAATTGAACCCATTTTTTCTGAAAGTTCAGTGGGATTTGTTGACTGATCTTTTTAACTTATAAAATTTTCAAAATAAGCTTTATGAAAGTGCGGAGTAGCGTTACATTTGTGCCAGCTTTCCAGAAGAGCCTGTAGAGGAAGGCACATAACTATAGATGGGTAAACATGGGGAGAGAACAAAAGGCAAAAATAGTGGATAAGCTGTTAAACAATAGAATCAATTCAGTAGGAGCAGTGTAGATGCCAGATGAGTGTAGCTTTTGTAAAGATAAGTCCTGCCAAGGCTTCATTCCTTGGTGAGCTTCCAACGTGTAGCCGTGCCTAGACTTTTGTGAAATGCTTGGCTTGACGTTGATATTCTGCTCTGATACGGTTTTGAGAAAGAATGTGCTCCGTGAGCTAAAGGTCAGGTAGGTGGCAGAGCTCTCCTCGCTGCCCCGGAGCCTCCTGCACGCGGGAACGCTTCGGTGCGTCCCGCGCTATTCAACATGCTGTTAGCCAGCAGAAAAGACGTATGAAATGGCTTCAGATGGTTTCCTAGGTGCAGTGATAGGAGGGGTGAAGATGAACAGCCATGGGAGAAGGACAGGTATATTGTTTATACTGCCAGATGCAGCTGGACCTGTAGAAAATATCCTTGTGTGCAGTTCTGGCGTGGTACCTGTGTGCAGAAACCGCATCCAGGAGCAAAGATGAGAAGGGTGTACCCTGGGGAGCAGTGCCTTTGGAAAGAATATGGGGTTGCTGTAGGTAATCTCCTTGAATTTAGCTTCCAGGGAGACCCTGAGGCTTTCTGGACAGAATTAGCCTTGACGAAGCTGCCGTGAGAAGGGTTGCTGCCAGTTTTAGGCGTTGGAATGGGCTGCCCAGGGCAGGGGGGGAGTCCCCATCCCTGGAGGGGTTGAAGAGTCGGGCTGACCCAGCGCTGAGGGATCTGGTGGAGTTGGGAATGGTCAGGGTGAGGTTCATGGTTGGACTGGAGGAGCTTCAAGGGCTTTTCCAAGCCAGATGATTCTGGGATTCTGTGGTTCAGTTGCATTGTGTCTGCAGAAGTCGCTTCACCACTGGGGAAGGTGCTCAGAAAAGCTGTGGGAGCGGTGGGGAGTGATGAGCCCAGAGCTGGTTTCGGTGAGGTTAGTCAAGGAAGGAGGTCATCTGCGGCGTGCAGGTGTATTTAGGAGAAGCTTATATTCAGCAATAGGGATTCTGGCTGGAATTTCGACCTCGATGCACTGTGCCTGAAGGATTCTTGGCAGGGATCAAAGCGAGGTGCTCACATTACTGATTCCTCTGTTGTATCGCGGCTGGCTGTCTCTCCAGAAGACACTTGTTAGCCACAGGAATCGCTGGCTCAGTGTAAGAGTACCCAAGTGAAATGGAGTTTTGCCACGTAAGAGCCAAAACACGACGAGTGGGTGGTCCCTGGGTGCCTGAGGCTCAGCTGCTTCCTCCAACGCCGCTGGTTTTCACTTGAGCATCAGGCTGAGCCACCTGCTAATGCAGTCAGATGAGCTTTGGGCCGGGCTTTAGCAAATTCCTTCCTCATCATGGTTTCCACTAGTATTTATTAACTAAATGAGGCTGTTTTCTGACCCTTTGTGTGGACTAACGTAGGTTTGAAGGAGGTCAGCTGGCCTGTCTGAGGGCTGCAACCCCACCGAGATCTCTGCTGGTGGGGGAGGACTGCGTGCCCCCGCTCAGGCTTGTACCCGAGCCTGGGGGTGTCCTGATACAACCACCGAGCTCCCACAGAACTCTCAGTACTTCTCCATCCCCCCTCTCATAACAGCATTTCTCCAGTGGTTCGTGAGCTGCCGTGTCTGTTCCTTGTGGGTCTCCTACCGCTTAGCTGGGACGTGCTGGGGCAGAGGAGACCAGACCTATTTCGGGATGTTGGTTTCTGCCTGGTCTAGACATCAGTAATTCAGCTGAGCTGTTGTGCTGCTCTTAGGCAGAGTCTAAGTCACCAGAGGGCTGTGCTCGTCGTCACCTTTATTTCCCTTTCCTCCCAGGGATTATTTCACCGCTTTTGATGCGCTTTGTTTGAATGTTCAGAGCACAATTTACTACAGGCAAACAGTTGTATCTCCTCCTGCTCAGGGATTTCAGTCAATCAGCCATAAATTTAGGTTTCTGGGCAGTTTGATGGTTCTGGTTCCAGCCTTTGCGACGACACAGTGTTGGGAGGTGAAAACTTCACGTTTAATTTCTGTGCAGGAGTTGTGCTCAGTATCAATATGCTTTATGAGCGAGGACATCTCTTTAGTAGAGGTGTGATCAGCCTGCAGTGGGAACAAAAATCACCTGCCTTGCCGTGTCCACCTGATTTTGCTTCTGTCTACAGCAGGATGGGTTTAAAAAAAACAAACAAAGAAACCCCCACCAGCACCGGTGAAAAGGCGGCTCTTCTGTCTCCATTCTCCTGGCTGGGTTCACAGAGCTCCACTCTTTTCTGGGGAAATTGCATAATTGGTTTCCATTCTTTACCCACAACCCTTATTTCAGTATGACGTGGGTTTGGGTTTTTTTGGTTTGTTTTTTTTGGAAAAAACCCCACAACACAACTTTAAATATCTCTGCAGACAGTCATTCGCTCACAGCAAATCTGCTCTGAGCTTCAGATGAGCAACGTTGAGTGTCTGGAGCTTTAAAAATGTGATTGATTTGGTGTTTGGCCAAGAAGTATTGGAGAGCCTGAACTTGGGGGCTTTTTTGTTTGTTTGCCTTTGGTTTTTTTTTCCCCTGGGACTGGAGCATGGGTCTGTGGATTGGTTTCACTGTTGCTTATTATGGCGGCTTCAACTTGTATTCTCCTCGGGAATAGAAGTTGGGTCTGGAATCTTTCTGCCTCTGCATGTGTGATGGTCAGGTGAGGGGCCGTGATTGTCTCCCGGCAGAAGATTAACCCTGACCAAATCCATTCAAACATTAACCTTGTGTTTTTGTTTTCAGTGGGACTTCTCCTCTTGCATGCCTGAATGCTATGTTACATACAAACTCCCGAGGGGAAGAGGGCATTTTCTATAAGGTCCCGGGGCGCATGGGAGTGTACACTCTGAAGGTAAGTGGCTCGGCTGGGGAATGTTGTTTGAATGCTCAGGGGACTTCTGTGTTTAAAAATACACTGGATTAGGATAATCCTGAAGGGGGAACTGTTCCTCGGTAGCATGAATTGCAGCATAAACTCACCCTGCAAACACTTAAGTCTTCGTGCTCCTGCAAGTGAGCACCAGGGGCACTGAAAGCACAACTGAAGGTGCTGGTTTTTATTCACGGTGGTGTACTTTGCAGATATTAATTACTATCCCAGCTTTGAAAGAGTAATTGAAATTGTAATGAAATTTTAGACTTAAAAGGATAACTTCGTCTTCACCGATCTCAACTTTTATCTAGAAATGAAAAATTGCCTTATCCTCAGTCTGTGACTAGTAGGCAGAGAGCATTTGTAGGGAAAAAATGTGGATTCCTTGATTTATCTGTTTGGCATCTTTAAAAATAATCTTTATTTGAAACTTTTTACCCCAGTTAAACTACCAGAAGGAAGCCTGCTCACACTGTTCTTGATCTGCTGTGAGTTTGACTCTGAAGGCTGTGCCATAAGATAGGATTCCTCTCCCCACGTGTAGCCCTCTTCAGTGTAGGTGTCTCTGCTAGAACTACTTTCCTCATCTCACTCCACGCTCAATAGAGAGAAACAGTAACTGTTAAGATGAGATTCATCTCATCCTAAAATTTTAAAACATATGAGAATCTGTGCTTTACAAGTGCCGGTTAGATTACCACTCAAGTCAACTAAGAATTGCCTTGAAAAAGATGTCCTCACTGTCATTGTCAAACACGGAGCTAGGCTGAGTCCTGTTCTCACCATTTCCCTCCCTCTGCCCTGTAAACTGGAAAAGCACATTATTCCTTGAGCACTTGTGTGTGATGTGGCAGCAGGGGACATCCCTTTGGGAGCCAGCCGTGCAGTGGTGCTCGCCTGCCATCAGAGTAAAATATCTTCAGAGCTTCCAAAAATGGCATTGCAAGAGATCCAGCAAACTTCTTTCTCTGATTATCCTTGTGCCAAGCAGGGGTTGACCTGATTTCAGTGCATTTAAGTGGAAGGACGTAAAACACCATTTTGATAACACATATGTTTAAGGTAAGGACTCTCTGAGATACACCCGACAGTGAAGGGAAGATAATTTTCTGTTTGTTGATAAACTGGACTGAGTCTTGCATGATTTGCTTCCCTGCAGAAAAGCGTGAAGTTTTACCTTCTAGGAATAAAGAATGCAGATTGGGAAAAGTGTCTTTTCAGAACATTATGACTTGGGAAAAGATCTGGATTGGGTAGTAGACAAGTAATTGAGAAACTGTCTGTGCATTCAGTGTCCTGATGTGGCAAAGCTGTGCTGGGAGTTTTCAGAGGAGAACAAAACTCAAGATGTAAAAAAAACACCTCTTGCAAGCACGTTGTTAGTGGGGTTGGTCATAGACAAACTCCATGTCTAGAGGTTAAATCTAAGCAAAGTCCAGTTTAAGTACTCACTTGAGCACAAAAGAGATTGTCAGGGTGGCTGCTGTAGTTCAGTTTTCCTCATGAAGTCTGCAAGTTAAAACTGATTGTCTTTCTTCATGTTAAGCTTCAGCAAAGCTCCAGTGTTATTTAACATAACATAGGAGTAGGTTGGTTAAATGTAATGATTTGTATTAATTAGGAGGCTAGACTAGCTGCTGAGTTATTCACAGAATCCTCTGGGTTGGAAAAGCCCTTGAAGCTCCTCCAGCCCAACCATGAACCTCACCCTGACCGTTCCCAACTCCACCAGATCCCTCAGCACTGGGTCAACCAAATTCCGAAGGGTTATTGTGTGCTGTGTCTCTAAAAACACAGTGGTTTTGTTTCCTTCCATGAGGCTGTGTCGTTGGGAGCACTGAGAAAGCCAGTACTGAAGGACAGAGGGAGAGGTTCAGCCCTGCTGTGCCAGTCCCAGTCCCCTTTGCCACATTTAGTCCCAGCACAGTTGCCAGGCGGAGCCTGGATGGTGCATTGAATGAGAAATCCCTTGGAGGATCCACGAGGAACAAAACCTGGTGGCTTAGGTAGCAGTTAAAAACAGAAAGCTGTGAAGGAGGGGCCTGACCATTCCCCAAGCGACGTGTTGTTACGCTGCAGTGGAGGAGAGCCAGGTGGGCAGTAAATCACACTTCCTAAACGAGAAACTTGTGGTAAAATACTTGGTGAGTGAAGCGAAGTTGCTGTTGCATTTTTGCTGGCTCACTGGGCTGGATTATGGTATGGCTGAACTGAGGAGTAAGGAGACTGGTAGGCTGCCAGCATCTTCCTTTATTTTTTTTTTTTGCTTAAGACTTGATGATAAAGATACATAAAACAGATTGGAGAATTACAACCAAGGAGTATGTCAGTTCTGTGGAACAATGTTCGAAGGATTAGGTGTTTCCGTGGGGTTTGCTTAGTCCTGGTGGCCAGGAGATGCCCCAGGGGCGAATTCCTAATAGCAGCCAGCAATTGAACTAAATTTCACATCAATTTTTATTAATGTGATTTTACTGTTCCTCTTTTTTGTCCCTTTGTTTCTAAGTACCTAACCACCTCCCTTACGCAAACCTTGTCTAATTATAGTAGTCGGGAGTGATCTGCAGTGCCTTGGTGAGGAGTCTGTTCACAATCCTCCCCCAAAGCAGAGCACCCGAGGCGTGGTTTACAGTTCTCAGGGTGTGAGGGGCTGGCGAGATCAGGTCCTGAGCTGATGGACAGGCTTCCCTTCTGCTAGGTGAGGTGTATTTTTGGCAGCAGCAAACAGGGTGGATGTGGGGTCGTACAATTTCAGACATACTTGTGCTTGACAGTAGTGATACAGGCAGCAAACTGAATCCCAAAATGACTGTTTCAGTGGTTTAGAGAGAATACCAAGCTTTGCATGGGAAGGGGGAAGCAAAGAAAAACATTTAATCTTGTTGAAAATGATCAGGTGCTGCTGAAGGGTAATGCCCCAAACAAATCAGCTCTGCTTGCCCCAGCGTGGAGGTGTCAGTCGTGTCTTGTACAGCCCGGACAGTCTGCTTGAACCCCTGGGGAACATTAACTCCAAGTAGTCCTTAAATACTCCAGAACAAAACAAATTAGCATGACCTTTAAATACTTGAGGCAAAAGTGGTGAGTTTCTGGTAACTTCTGGTATTTGAGTTTCTTGTCATTGGTGTTTTCTGTGGTTTGTGAGGGCTGCGTGTGCGGGGTGAGCTTTGGGATGTGATTTGGCTTCAGGCTGTACAGGTACGTGCCAAGGTTTGGTTGTGCCTGGAAGGATTCACATTTTAATAGAGCACTTGACATATTGAGGGTCAATAGATAAATAGAGAAACTGAACATTATTTTGGTAAGTAGAAGGCCAAGTTGTACGCCTAAGGCAGGGACTTCTAGTAGAGCACGTGGCAAAGATGGTCTTAAGGAAAGGATTAGAGGTATTTAGTGTGTAATGGATGGTGAAATACTCCCAGAGAGGGGGAAAATGGGCAGTTGGGCAAAACTGTGGTTCCTGAGAAATCCAGATCGGGGCAAATGAGCGGAGCGGGCAGGAGAAGCAGCGTACGAGTGGGACGGGATGGGGCAAACCAGGGCAGGGCTCGGTTGGACACGTGTCCTGGCCTGCTGCTGGGTACCACCACCAGCCCCTTTCCTACCTCTTTCTGTCCATCCCCCAGTTGGATCTTCCCCCACACCCTTCCCAAAACTTTCCTTTAGCAGTTTTGCATCGTCCCACAGCTCCCTTCCCCTGTCAGTATCCCAGGTCCTCATTTTTCTCCGTTTTCTCTTCATACTACTTCAGAAGTTCATGTTGGCCATCTCTGGAGCTGTGCTGGGGGAGGGTCCTGGTGGCTCATCAGTGACTGGAGCTTCTTGCTCTTTGGGGTTCTCTGGTTCCCCCTGCTTCTCTTGTTTGTGTCTCCATGTGTTTTTGTTGATATTTTCCCCTGTATTTTGCATTGAAAAGACCGATGAGTGGATAATGTTGGTGAAGTCAACGCTGTCACCTTCCACGAACACTGGTAGGATTTAGACAGCAAGTGGATGTGCTGATGCTGAGAAACTGGAGTCATTCTGGCAGGAGTTTGAGAAGGAAAAAATCAAAAGTGAAAAAAGTAAAATAGAAAAATCTGAACAAAACCATTATGTGAGGTGCAGCCACGTTGTGTATGTTTGTTTTGGAGCTTCTTCTCTTCTGACTTTGTTTCTCCCTTGGATTCCTCTGCACCACTGCCATCGGGGCAGCAATGTGGGGGGTGTCTTTGCCTGAGGAGGGATGTGGAGCGGCTGTGGGTGCTCCCTGTCCCCCTCCTTCAGCCACACTTGCTCTGGGTGACACGGCAGCAGCCACGCGGGTCCTGCTTGCGCGGAGCTTTGCCTCTATCCCAGCGACCTCCAGCCGTGCTGAGTTTGTTGACCTTCACGCAGACCTCTCGCCCTGGTGATTTCCAAGGGTGTTTCTGTTGTCTTCACGCTTGCTGGTCCCAAATTCATTGCTGATGTTGAATACAAAATAGCATCTGTCCCTGTTTGGAGGATGGTGGTGTAGCTCTGCCCTTGCGCATTTCCCTTGGAATTTTTCCCTGCTATGCGGTGGATTTGCTGTTCACCAGCAGCCTGAAAGATTCCAGTCTGGAGGAAGATCCTTGACATGATATTTGGCGAAATCTGACTGGTTAAATTTTTACCCCATGTAATAAATCCAGTGCATCTTAACATGCATTTATAGGTCGGATAGCTGAGAGACCAGATTTTATTAGATTCTTGAGTACGGCTCACTAAAAGGAGTAAGTTTACTTATTCTTTACTTATACTTATTTACTTGTTCTTAATAAGTAAATATTTAATTAATAATAAGTTTAATGTAGAGAAGATGGTTCTGCAGTTGAGGGTGCACTTCTGCTTCAAAACCAGAACTTGCAATAGGGTGAGCTGCAGCTGCACGGAGGAGTTGGGGTTAGTGAAGATCTTACACCAAGTCCTTGCATGGAAATTTCTGGAGGATGCAGGATCCACAGTGCAGACTGGACACTGCATCCAAAGATGCTGGTGAAAACCTTTCACCGGTCAGAAGAGGCCCAGGTGGGACGGGAGCCGTTGGTGTTGTCCAGGCTTTGTGAGCTGATGGGGCTGTGGAAGCAAGGGCAGGAGGGTGGTGCTGGGAAGGGACCTCTGGGGGTCGTCTGGTCCAGTGCTTCTCACCCTGTGGTCCACAAGACCCCTGGGGGGCCGTGATGTCATCACAGGGGTCTGTGAAGGCTTGAAGCAGGGGTGGGGAATGTCCAGCCTGGAAACATCTGGTGTGTCCCGCAGCAAGCACTGCGCCTGCTTTTCCCACAGCCCCCTCCCCTCAACGCTTCTCTCATACTCAGACACCCCCCCCCCCCACCTGCCCTGACTCCCTTGTATATTCGTTGCTAGTCTGGTTGGTGGGACCCACTTCAACTGGGTGGTTTTTCTCTTAAAGACACTTTCTTAACCCTCTTTGGGGCCACAACGGGGCTGAAGTCTGTTCCTCCAAGTGGTGGCCCTGGACCCATAAACAAAAATATATGGTGACTGATCACAGACAAACAAGGGGGGAGGTGAGAAGAATCGTAAAAACTTTTCATCAAATTTTAATGTAAAAATTGGCACTGAATTCAGAGTTAGCACGTTCAAATATCATCAAATGGGCCATTTGAGCAGGAAGAGTGTTGATGCTATTGAATTCATAGGGAGTCGTTGCATATGAATATCTTTATATCTTTAATATATTGTATTATATCTTTATCATATAAATATATTATAAACTCATAAATATTATAATAGGAGTGTGTGCATTAACAGATTGACTTACTTGCCCTTCTCTCCAAATTTGAAGACCCTTCATGAGAAAATTGAAATAAATATTTGATGCAGTCTAGTGCTTGAAATCTTGAATTAAATCTTGGTGGTCCTTGGCCACAAAAGGTATTTAGAGGGGGTCTGTGGTGAAGGAAGGGTTGAGAACCCCTGGTCTGGTCTGACCTACAGGTTAATGCAGGGCCAATGCAGGTGGCTTGGGACTGTGTCCGCTCAGGTTTTGAGTTCATACGAGGATGAAGACCTTCCTTCTGGGAACCTGTTCCAGTATTTCATCGTTCTCGCAGTAAAGAAATTTTTCCTTACGTGGAAGTGGAATTTATGTGTTACCTTTTGTGCCTGTCACCTCTTGCCCTTTCTCTGGGCTCTGCTGGGAGGAGTCTGGCTCCATCCTCTTTGCTTGCTCCCACCAGAAGTGCCAAGTCAGGAAGAGCCAAGAAGTCCCAGCTTTTCAGCTGCCCCTGATTTTCCCCCTTGCCTGGCAGGAGGGGAAGGCACCCTACACCCAGGCTTCCTCTTCTCTCAGCAGAAGATTCTGAAAGAGACATCTTGAAAAGAATTGCAATAGGTAAATGTGTAATTACTGCATCTCAGTGACTAAATTGTCTTTCCAAAGCTTAAGCTATAGCGGAGGTTTAATGAAGGGAGTGTTAGCATTAGGAATGTACAAGCTTAATCTCTGTCAATTTTGGTGACACTTGATATACAGATTTTTTTTTTCTGCTTTTGGTGATATCTTCCCTTCCACTGTGTTTCACAAGTAACTTTTAATGTGCAGTTAAACGAACTTTATTTCTGAACTGTGGGATGAAAATACAATGGAATATCTGCTCCTATTAGTTCACCTTGGTGATGGAAGAAATCTGGAATTAATTACACTGGTAACACTTGTGTTGTCTCAAGTGTTTTTTGGCCTTAGATGTGGAAATTACTCATAGTTCTAGTTTTAGAGGAAGGACAAGAAAGCAATTGTCTCCAGTTAAAAGGAGAGGTGTTTTGATTTACTTTTTCCAGCGGGCATCAGCAGAAGGATTTTCTCCTGTCCGATGCACACCGGCCTCTTTGTTTCCCCAGTTCTTACAACCACTGTCCCGTTTGCCTTGTCCAGTGAACATTTAAAGTCTCAGTTATGTTATTAATGAGGAATTCGGGGCGATAGCATGATTTCAGGTATGCTGTGTGAAACAAATTCACTCAACGGTCAGAATCCAATAGAACCGTTAAGCAGATTTTCTTTATCAGCAGCACTGGGGTCACCTGGGGATTCCCCACCATACGGGCTCCCAAGAACTAGCAAGGGACATCAGTTTACAGACAGACAAATCATACATATTCATTAGATTTCCTGGAAAGGGGTGTCTTAGGATAATGAGTTCCTGGAATTCATTTACCTAGTCTGAGCATGTGTAGTGAAAATAGGGTGAGGGTCTTTGCTGGTTGAGGGAAGAAGTAAGCAGTCTTCTTCACAGTGGTGGCCACCTGACCTTCTGTCCAGAGCGTGCACTGTGAAGTAAAGTCCAGGTGCCTCCTTCCTAAATCAGCAGAATCATCCTCCTTAGATAATATCTCTGTGTCCTTTTGTTTGAGTCCCCCTTACCTTAGCTTGCCCAGATGTCTCCACGGAAGGCTTTGAGTCTGCTGTCAGGGATTTACATCGGGAGGTCTAAACAGACACAGAGATCTAGGGGAAGAGCTAAAGGGGTCCTTGGGAAACAAAAACCACAAGCAAAGCTTTGAAACAAACCAAGTCAAACACAAGCAAAGCTTTCATGCATCACAGTTTAATCTTAATGATTGTCAGAAATAGGCTTGTTTGAGCCCCTTCACGTGTGACTCGGCCGAGGTGACGGGACGGAAGCGGAGGAGCGGGGATGAGCTGGTGCCTCCGGCCGCTGCTCAGCGCCTCTGCCAGGTGTCCGGAGCGGTTTGGGGTGGTTCAGCAGAAAAAAACAGCCTCTTGCCACTAATTAGCACTAATCTACCATGTAGGTTAAGATCTGAATCCGGCGGGATAAGCACTAGAGGGCAGTCTGGGTTTAGGCGTGGATGGGGCTGGTTCTCTGCGGGCTGTTTGCAGCCCAAACCCAGGGAGGTGAAGGGGTGACCCCCCTGCAGCCTCCAGCAGCCGTTTGTCCCCACACAAACACCTGCCAGGCCCGTTTTTGGAAGGAGCAGTGCTGGCAGGCTGCTGTGGACCTCGTCGGAAAAATACCATTGTGTGAGACGCTGAGCTGTCAAACTGTGTGTGTGTTCTACTGTGAGGTCAAAACTGGGCTGGGTTTGTGGTCAGGTGGGGGTGTGTTGGGGTGGGCGCTCACAAAAAGCAACCTCTCTATGTATGATATAACACACAATACAAGGAGTCTTTGGTGATTTTACAGGAACTTTCAGCTCTTAATTCACAGAATTGCAGAATCCTTCAGGCTGGAAAAGCCCCTCGGGATCATCGAGTCCAACCCTCAGCCCGACTCTACAAAGTTCTCCCCTACCCCACATCCCCCCACAGCTCATCCAAACGGCCCTTAAACACACCCAGGGGTGGGGACTCCACCCCTCCCTGGGCAGCCTGTGCCACTCTCTGACCACTCTTGCTGGGAAACATTTTCTCCTCATGCCCAGCCTGAACCTCCCCTGTTGCAGTTTAAAGCCGTTCCCTCTTGTTCTGTCACTAATTCCCTGGGAGCAGAGACCAGCACCAACCTCTCTACAATGTCCTTTCAGGGAGCTGCAGAGAGTGATGAGTCTCCCCTCACCTTCTCCTCCTCACACTGAACAGCCCCAGCTCCTTCAGTTGCTCCTCAATATGATAAAACACACAATACAAAGAGTCTTTGGTGATTTTCCAGGAACTTTCAGCTCTCAATTCATCACCAGTTTCAAAAGTCCATTATATTCCACAGTTTTGACTAGTTCTTATCATTCTGTTCTAATTCCTCTTCAGACAGCACTGTTCAGTCATGCAGTCTTTGGTCATCCAGGTTATTTATCTTCTGAACAATCTTCATCATAATTCACTTTTAGATTTCTGAGAAAAGACTCAAAATATTCTATTTAATATATACTTAATCTATGTTGAGCTTTTCATTACCTAGCCTTTCTAAGTTGCTTAAACTGTCAGTATTGTTCGTAGAGCACCTGTGCTCTGTTAATTAAGCCTATAAAACAATATCTATTTATTAATTATTCCTCCTATTAATAATATCCTAAGAGAAAAGGGTTTTCTAAAGCTTGTTCCTTTTATAAGAAGTGCAAGAGGCCGGAGGCTGAGCAGTTCTGACATTGCTCTGCAGCACAAAAAAAATCCCCAGTCAGTGCTTGGGAAATAAACCCGCTACTTTTAATAATTTTGTTAATTGAGAGAGTTTATTGCAGAAGGGGTGATGATGTGTGTTTTCTCTATTTGCAGAAGGACGTTCCGGATGGGTTGAAGGAGCTCTCCGATGGCTCGGAGGAGAGCAGCGACGCCCAGTCCGATTCTCAGAGCTCTGAGAACAGCACCAGCAGCAGCAGCAGCAGCGACGGGTGCAGTAACAAAGATGGGAAGAAAAGCAGATGGAAAAGGAAAGGTAATTTTGCTGTTCAGGAGCGGTGATTTTAACAGGTGTCTGTGAAGGACTTGCAGGTTTTTATCCATCACATCTGTGGCCTCCTAAAGACAGGCTGTTACAGTTAACAGCCTGAAATCTGCCGTCGGTGCTCATGGATCAGCGCCAGTGCTGATGGGCTGTTGTGGGCACCGAAGGTGGGGGGTACCTGTAATTAAAGGTATTTAAGGTCTTGACACAAGTCACTGCGTTTCCCACCTAGGAACAGGGAATTGATTTCTTCCCCTTTTTCTCTGCCACCCGCCTGCTTTCCCAAGATTCCACCTTTTACTTTGGGCCTTTTCTGATGCTTTTGGAGGCAGCACTGGCTGGGAACGGGCACCGAGGCTCTGAGCTTAAAGCCTGTTACATTTGCTGATGGCTCCCGTAGAGCCTGGGCTTGAGCCGCTGCGCTCTGCCCTTGTGTCCTGTTTTGCAGTCCTTTTCCTCATAAACCAGCCAACAGTGAGGCGTTCAGTCCTGTTGAACATTAAATCATACACAACCTCAGCTAACACAGCAAGTGCTGGTTTTTGCTCTGCTGATGTATCTGGGTGGTTGCTGACGTTGGATGGTTCAGGGATGTTTTCAGGATTTCCAGATTCTGGATTTTCTACAGAAGCAGTGCCAGAGTACCAAGTGGAGGAAATGGTGGGTTTTACTCTGGTCTGAACCCTGATGTCTTTGCCCCTCTGAGGAGGCAGCGTGTCTTGTCAGATACTGTCTTACTGTTATAGGAACAGCAGAAATCAGCACCTCTCAGCCAGTGCCTGGTAATTTTTACATCCTATATTAGTAATAATCTGCAGCCCCCGTCTTGCCTGCCTCTGGTTTCAGCACCCATCATTTGACCGATGTCTGAATTCTCTCCCCGTTCAAAATTCTGCTCAGATACCTGCTTGTCTGCTTAGATGCTATGTGCTGAATTCATAAAAAAAAGCTGTAATAAAATGTGAGGATGTGACACGCATTGTTCCCTGGGTTGGGGAGAGTCTATTCACTAGTGGGGTTATTCTCCATTAAAAATCAGCACGCTTTGTACCTTCACCCTTCAGTCCCATCGCTTCCTTTCTTCCTTTTCTCCCCAGTCATGCACAAAACTTCTTGGCTGAAATGAAACATCATTTAAAACTCATTTCCAACGCTGTGGGATACCTGAGTGGAGGCTCGTGAGAGGTTAAAGACTGTCAATAACCGGTGGGCTCTGCCGAAGCCCTGCCGTCGGGGGGGGTTTGTGGTGGGGAGTCAGTGAAGGAGAACCTGCTCTTACTGCACGTGTGTGAGGCTCATGTGGACCAGACCCTGCCTGGAGCTTTCCCTGCAGGCACAATGCAAATAACAGAAGTATTAGGTAGAATTTTAAGCATTTAAAGCACCGTGAAAGTATAAAATGTTAAAAAAAAATTAGAAGTAAGACTTGACTCAAATTCATCCTTGGAAAGGAAAGCTATAGATAGCAGGGCTAAAATATTTTCATTTCTAACAAATTCTCTCAAAACATTTGGTCAGTAAGGGAGGGTTTTTTGGCTACTTTGCCTGTGTCTCCAATGTTATGGTATTACATAAAAACCTACAAGGGAACTTACGTATCTTTTAGAGAGGTCTTTATGTAGACATACATGTATACAGTTCTATATAAAAGTTTTATATGCTATGGCTGAAAAAGCAGGAAGATGTGTGGTTTAGGAACCCCGGCGAGAAGGAAGGGAACTCTTACCCTGAAACAGCTGGCAAAAGGTGCCCAAAACTCAAAAGGTGACATCAGCATCAATACAAAAAAGGAATTTTGCTCCCCTTTGTTGTCTGGTACTGCTGATTTTTCTTAGGAGTGGCAGTTTGACCTTTAACAAAGGTCATATTTTCGTAGGTTTTAATGAACTGAGGATCATGAACTACCAGTGATTAGCAAATTAGAAATGATCAGTAAATTAGCGAGGTAGTTCTGGTCAGGGTTGTTACGGAGGGTTTTCCTTCTGTTGGAATGCCCGCCCTCGAGGACTGTGCTCCTCCGGCTGAGCAGCTCCGTCACTCACAAACGCGCCGCTTCGCCTCACGCCAAGACATCCCAGGATTTGTGGGGAAATTTTTTTTTTCTCCGTAAGCTTCCCTTTGAGGAACGTGTGAAAAACAGCGCGCCCCTTCGCTAAAGCAGGGCTGGCTCTTCTGGCCACTGGGGTTTTGGAGCTGCAGATGGATAGAGCAGCTTCTGGACTAAAGAGGGGCTGAGCGGAGCCTTCAGCTGCCGGCGTTTGCCCTGTGCTGGGAGGGTACGACACAGCTGACAGCCAGGGCACATCCTTTCTGTATTTAAAACCCGGCTTAAGTCCCGCCAGCTGGCTGGCAGTGTACAGCATCTATAGGTGAATCCCTCCCAGTCTGTGCCTGGGAGCACAACCCCTGCGCCGGCTGCTGTGGGGTCTGTAGCAGACACAAGCAGAGCCGCTCCGCCTCGCCGGGTGATTTTACTGCTTCCATGCTTGGTTTCTTAGTGACACCAGAGCGAGCACAATACAAATTTTATCATGTGTGCCCCAAGCCCGGTGTTTTTGGAAAGCGTTAGACTTGCTGGGTTTGCTCAGCAGCTTTGTGCTGCACCTCCAGCAGGTCAAGGGAGGGGATTCAGCCCCTCTACTCCATTGTGGTGAGACACCCCATCCCTAGTGCTGTGGTCAGCTCTGGGGGCACCAACATAAGGACATGGACCTGTTGGAACAGGTCCAGAGAAGGCCACAAAAATGATCAGAGGGATGGAGCACGTCTCCCATGAAGACAGGCTGAGAGAGTTGGGGTGGTTCAGCTGGAGAATAGACGCCTCCAGGAAGACCTTATTGTGGCCTTTCAATGCTTAAAGAGGGCTTATAAGAGAGATGGGGACAAACTTTTTAGCAGGGTCCGTTGCAACAGGATGAGAAGTGATGGTTTTAAACTAAAAGAGGGTAGATTTAGACTAGAAATAAGGAAGAAATTTTTTATGATGAGGGCGGTGAAACACTGGCACAGGTTGCCCAGAGAGGTGGTAGGTGCCCAATCCTTGGAAACCTTCAAGGCCAGGTGGGACGGGGCTCTGAGCAACCTGATCTAGTTGAGAAGTCCCTGCTCATGGCAGGGGGCTTGGGCTAGATGACCTTTAAAGGTCCTTCCAACCCCAAATATTCTGTGAGTAGCTGTGGTGGATATTCATGAGGCAGCCAGTGCATGGGTATGTATGGTACCTTGTTGTTTCACCCCCCAGGCACTAAACTGGCCTCTCCCCTCTAGGTTTCCCCTGTGCTGCTGCTGGCAGAGGTGAGCTGGTAGCGAGCTAGGAGTTGGGTTTTTAGCAGCCTGGTTGTCCACGAGCAGAGGACAGGAGTCTTCCTGCCTGCCCGAGCGGGTCATGTCCTGCTCACACGAGGGAGACGAATGACTCGGATTCGTAAATCCCCAACGGAGTGGACAGAGGTGAGACAAGTCTCAGAGTCCAGACATTTATTAACTTCCCACAATGTACTAATTGGATACATGATCATTGGCTGAGTATATAAGGAGCTGTGGCAAGCAATCCAGTGTGCCTTGTGTTGCTTAATGGCAGTGAAGGAAAAGGGGAAGAAGGAAAGGAGGGAGGTGGAGGGAACAGAGGAACAGAGATCACTGCTCTGGGTTCCTGCATCGACCCTGCCAGCGAGGGTTCCAGGAGGCATCTGCCGCCTTCACTTCACTCTGCAGCCCCCCCTCTCCTTGCCCCCCCTCAGTTTATAGCCCCTCTCCTTGGGTCTCTCCCCCAGGTCAACCCACACACCTCCGTATCCCATGGATGGGGAGGGCTCAGGTGTTTCATGGGATGATGTAATTAGCATGATCTCGTTAGTCCTCCTTAGCATATCCAGGGTGTTCACTTTAATACACCTTCCGTGGATCACGAAGCAAAGGCCATTCACTGGACAGATGCCCCTTGAGACCTGACCAGGTGCCCCAGAGCAGAACCGTCCTGTCCCCACAGGGCTCCCCCCTCCAGCTGCCTCCTGTGTCACTGGGGCAGCCTGATCAGCTGCGACCTCCCCACCACCCACCCCGGGACTGGAGTTTCATTCCTTGTGAGTGTTTGAGACATTCCTCAGCTCGGAAGCCTCCACTCCCCCTGCTATCCTTCATCTCTTGCTCGGGCTCTTGTTCTCAGCCCATGTTTCTCACAGGCCTGTTTTTACAAGTCGTCTCTCACAGAGTGCCACGTTTCAGCTGGCAGGGTAAGGCAAAAAGAGAAATAATTTGCTTTATTTATTTGCTGTTCAGCCTGAAACACTGAAACGTCCCGGACAGGTGGGGGGGAGTTCTCCCAGAGCAAAAACGTACCTTTACCCTGGGGAGTGGGTCAGAAGTGGGGGTAGGTGGTACATCGGGGCACGTCGTCGGATGGTTCTTGTGTGGTGAAAGTCAGAATGGATGTAAGGACCCTGTGGTGGTGCTCAGTGCTGCGGCGGAGTTGCCAGCAGGTGGAAGGACGTTGCCCTCGCCTTGTCGGAGAGCTCGGCCTCCACCCCCTTCTGTCTTGGTTGACAGTAAGTTCAAGAAATGTGTGGTTAAAATACACATCTCCGTGTGGCACGGGGGAGGTGGAGCAGTGTTTCTGTGTGTATTTAAGTCTCAGAGGTCAGTTGCCAAAGATGACAAACATGAATTTCACGCCTGAGAACATACATCAGCCATGAGTTGCTTTGCACTGACTGTTCCCTGGTAAAATTAAAATCTTTCGTAATGTACTGATGTACTGTAACTGCGTGTCCTGCTCCACGCTGCTGTCTCCAGAGAAGACACCGTGTTTGCACCCTTTGGAAGGTGCAGGCTGAGTGCTGTGCAGTGATTTACTCCTCCTTGACGTAGCTTGAGTGGTGCACTGAGCATTTCTGCTCCTTCTCTTGCGAGTGACGAGCTAAGTCGACTGAGAGGGAAAGAATATAGGATTTATTTGAATGCTGATGTTACCAGAGCTGAGATGAAACCTCTTTTCTTTGCAGTCAACTTTCCTCACTTTTCCATATTAAAAGAAAGCGCTTTCTTTTAAATACTAAGTGATTGAGGCCACCCTGACAAGGAAGAATACAATGGACAATCAGAAGTGTTTGTATGTACCATGTTGCTTTTTTTTCAGCATTATGTTGATTTTTCTTTTTTATTTTCTTGGGGGCTGCCGAGATGATCTAAAGCTGATGATAAAATCACTACGCTGGTGGGTCGGTAGCAGAGCAGGACGTGCCTCACGTCTCTGAGCAAACCCAACTTCATTGCTAGCCATGACTCTCCTCTTATTTAAGCTGCGTGAATTGCTTGTAAAAGCTGCAGTCGTGACTGTGTTGAAAATAGGGATGCTTTTCTAAAGAAAACAATGTATGGAGGCTTGTTCCAGAGCTGTACAGCTCTGGGCACCTGCCAGCAGCGCTCGGCACTCGGGTGCAGCAGCTCCCTCAGCACTGGGGAACGAGGATGCAGCAGGAGCCCGAGGAGCCCCGCGGGACGATTGGTGCCAGGCTTTGGGGCTACAGAGCTGGTCTTGGTTATCCTTATTTCTTTTTTCATGAGTAATCTCGGCTATCCTTATTTTCTGAATCTTTTTCAGTTGTACTGTATCTTTTCTGAGATTGGTGGGTGGAAATGCCCGTGTGGTTCAAAACATGCGTGTTCTGTGAATACACAGAATGATGTCTGTCCTCTCTTATTTTATCTTCTTACAACTCTTAATATTTTTTTGCTTATTCCTTTCCATCATATTCTGTTAGTCTTTGCTTTTTTTGACCTTTGATGAGCGTTGAGTTGATGTTTTCATCTGTGCTAACTCTGGGATCCTTTTCCTGAGCATCAGTAGCCGTTTCAGAGTTATTCTTCCCTTTGGTTATTCCGTTGCCTTCTACCTTCATAGAGTCCAATTTGCCATTTTGGTGGTCCGTGAGGTCCTTTTGCATTTCTCTGCAATCAGGTTTAATCTTTTGTTATGCAGAAAAACTTCTTACTCCTGCAAGCCGTGTCTCCTCACCATCACATGTGTTGGGTGGTGTGGGTGGTCTCAGGTGTCCTTGGACACCCCACCAGTACCCCGCGCCGTGGGGAAGCCTGGCTGGTTCTACCTCCTGTTAAATTTAATCAGTTGTTAATCTGCAAGACTTTACTCTGTTCTTAAACCAGAGAAGTTTATTTCTAGGTCTTTAGTCATATTTGATACGTGATAACCACTTTCTCTAGGAATCTGTTACGGTTTATTTAAATGATGCCTTTGCCAGTGCCACGTGTTTTATCCTTTTAGATGCTGCTTTTAGTTTCTTCATAATTTGTTTCTGTGTTTGTGTGGTTCTCCTTTTTATGAAGTCAAGTCTTGCTGTGACACCACATATGGCATTTTTTAGAAATTTCCTTGTAGATATAAATGTTTATTAAAAAAACCCAGCAAACAAACCAAACAACAAAACCCAAAAGTACTTTGTTCATCTAGAAATCAGAAGTATCGTGCAAGAATAAAATTTTATGGCCTGTATTACACAGAAGAACGTTCAAAGGCATAAATGATGTTGCCTGGTTCTTTAAAAGGTTATGTGGTGATGCACTGTCCTACTGAAACCTGTGCTCGTGGGTTCTGGCGTGGCCTTCAGATGCGTGTGAATACCGGTTTTGCTTTGTGGTGGGGAGGGCAGAACTATGAACGTGCACGTCTGTGTAGATCCCAGCTAAATGAGTTGCTCTCACCTGGAATAGCATCTCCTGTTTCTCTTAACCTGTGGCTGGCTGGTTTTGCACTACGCGCGTGCAGAGCTCGGATTTTGGCTTGGGATAGTAGCTGATTTTCACCAAGAAAAGGTCCGATCCTGCCAGTTCTGGGCACACCTCCTCCTGTTGTGGGTCAGAGCCCGGTGGGACTGGGGCGAGCCCGCTCCAGCGGGCAGGAGGGTCTGGGGGGAACGGAGGTGCAGGCAGGAGCGCCTGTGCCCCCAAAGCCACGGAGGGGTTTACCTCGGATCGAGAAGCCTGTGCTGTTGGGACTTTCTTTCCTGATAAGCTCCCTCTTACAGCAAAATCAGAAGATGGAGTGGTGCGGCGCGGCCGTGCGATATCCCTCTGCGCCGGGGGCACATCTGCCCCGTTGCTGTGTCAGTGATTCGCTGTAGGAAGGCAGCGACCGCACCAGGGGCTTTCCCCGAGGGCTTTTTGCTGCGCTAGCTATTTCTTGAGGTTTTTGTTTTGCAGCACGTGTTTCCTTTCTCTGTTATTCTCCCTTTCCTCTTTCTCGCCTGGCTCCGTCGGCTGTGCCACCTCTGCCCCCCGCTCGCTGGGAGCCTCCCGAGCTCTCCAGAGATCCCTGGGGACTCCTGCAGGGCTTTTTGCTGATCAGCATGTCTTTTTGGTGTCCAAGAAGGTAGCAGTTTATTTTATTTTTTTTTTACGCTAGATAGTTTAGACTTGCTGCCACTCAAGTGCCCATTAAACTCCAAAGCGTGTCTGAGAAGCACCTTTCCAAAAGCAAAAATGCTCCAGAATCATGGAATTGCAGATGGAATTTAGGTTGGAAAAGACCTTTAAGATCATCGAGTCCAACCGTTAACCCAACGCTGCCAAGGCCACCACTAAACCCTGTCCCTAAGTGCCACGTCTACGTGTCTTTTAAACCCCTCCAAGGATGGTGACTCCCCCCCTGCCCTGGGCAGCCTGTTCCAACGCCCAACAACCCTTTTGGTGAGAAAATTTTTCCTAATATCCAGTCTAACCCTTCCCTGGCACAGCTTGAGGCATTTCTTCTTGGCCTGGTGCTGGTTCCTTGGCTCAAGAGACTCCTCCCCCCTCTCTGCACCCTCCTGGCAGGCAGTTGCAGAGGCCCAGGAGGTCTCCCCTCAGCCTCCTCTTCTCCAGACTAAACCCCCCCAGTTCCCTCAGCCGCTCCCCATCAGACCTGGGCTCCAGACCCTGCACCAGCTCCGTTGCCCTTCTCTGGACACGCTCGAGTCATTCAAGGGCCTTTTTGGAGTGAGGGGCCCAAAACTGACCCCACTCATCGAGGGGCGGCCTCACCAGTGCCGAGCCCAGGGGTCAGATCCCTTCCCTGTCCCTGCTAGCCACGCTGGGGCTGACACAAGCCAGGATGCCACTGGCCTCATTGGCCACCTGGGCACACTGCTGGCTCATATTCAGCTGGCTGTGGGAATGTTGTCTTAATCTCTTTTTTTTGTTTGCTTTTTTTTTCCCTGCAACATAGGTTTTCTTCAGATGTTCATTTTGATGTTCATTTTGAACAAATGGTGTCCTGATGGCTTGGTGTGAGACACTTGGTGTTACTGGTCTGTGCCAGTCCAAGTGCTTCAGGAGGGATTTTAGAACTATGCAAAGAAGCTTCTTTGCAAAAAATATATTTAACAAAAGAAAAGATACACTAACCTTCCAAAAAACCTCCCTATTTATGTGCTGTTGTCCCTTCCTGGGTATGGCGATGGAAAGGGAGGTACAGGCAGAGTCAAGGCTCCCGTGTTAAGAGCAGAGTTGGAGTCTTTCGTAGCCCAACTTGGTGCCAGGAGGCTGCTGTAGGCAAACAGCCAGTTCCTGAAGGATGCTTAACAGCAACAGATTTAAATTAATACCTGGATTGTTCCTCCATTCTCAGGAGGCTCGTTTGATACTTGGTGCAGCTGTGCCACATGGCCGAGGAGCTGTGAAGGCACCTGCAGAGGGGGAGAGAGCCTTGGTAGGGATGCTCAGGGAAAGCCATCCCTGATCAGGCAGCAAACGGGACCCTGCTCGCTTGTTCTGGGAAATTAAATGTGGCTGAGCGTGAGGCTGCTGGTATCACCTTGGCACTAGCTACAAAACCCATGTGCTTCCACCAGACATGTCAGATAGTGTGTCCTACACACATATGAGATTATTTTTTTTCAGGTTTGGAAGCAAGGCTTGTGCTTTTGATGTCAGTCTGTTCCTAAACTGTAGCTTCTAAAGCTGATTTCATCCAAACGTAAATGAGTAGCTGGAGGAGTTACCAAGATTATTAAGTCCTGGCTCTTCACAAGAGTCAGTGGGGAGGGAGAAGAGGCAGTTCCTGCTCCAGCAGTGCAACAGGCTGTAGCGTGGCCTTGTGTGAGGGTACACACGAGGGCGATGCAGCCGCCCCAGCTGCAGGAGAAACTTCTTCTTCAGCTCATCTCTTTGCAGACATTCAAGTCAGTCAGTGCCAGGACACAAATGCACAGCAAACTGGACTTTGCATGTTCTAGGTCTCATTACTTCATTCTGCTGTGATAGCTCTCAGTCTTCTGTCACTAAGTAAGATGCCTGGTTTATCTTCCCAGCTTCATTTCTTGGCTGTAACATCCCTTTACATGAAAATTAAATGATCCAAAACTGTTGAATGAGATGAAGTAAAGTACTATGATGGTAAATGGTTCAAAAAATCTTTGCGTGAAACATTTTTAAATTCTAGTATTTGTAAGGCATCTTTCATTTACATGCTGTAGCTCGTTGATATTTTAGAGACAGTAATTTTCACTAAGTGGAACCCATACTTCTCTCAGTTTAAGTTTCTCAAAGTGCAGACCAACTGTACTCCGAGAGCTGGTGGTTGTGCCTTGAAGTCCACAGGGAAAAAAAAACTGTCTTTCATTTTTAGTATTTCATTACTTTATGCATCTGAAATGATGCTTTTGGTTTCCTCTGGCAAAACCTGAGGTTTCATAATCTTGCTGTATATAAAAAATAACTTGTGTTTAATCTCCAAGGAGTTGCCATGAAAAGCAGAATGAAAGTAGAAAGTGCTGACGGCTTCAGCTCCCTCCCAGCCGCGGCTCATCTCCGAGTCTGGCAATTGGTAACGTTTGAAAGTGGAAGTGGGTGATCCTGCACCTCACGGGACCTCCTGGCCACGGGGGATATGAAGTCGTGGCGTTGGTGGGGGCAGCTCCCCACCTTGGTGCCTCCGTGCCTCTTACCGCTGTTTTCTTCTACAAGAGTAGAAGAGTTTCTACTCAAAGCAGGTTTTAATTTGCTACGTTTTGTTTTCTCTGCTCTAAAGTAAACAGAAAAACACTAAATTCCAGTTAGAAAGATTCCTTCAGCGTTGAGCTGTGTAGCATCAGCTCTGGAATGCAGCACTCCTACACGGCCGCTTCCTGGACTGTCTGTGCGTACATGAAGCACACTAAAGCCTCCTTCCTCATGGAAAAAAAAAAAAAACAATCAACCAAATCTAGTCACTTAAATTCACGAATAGCCCAAATTCAACCAGAATTGTCTGGTGGCGTTGCTGGGCTGCTGGCCATGTTCCCACCTGGGTGATGGTTGGGACAGGGTTGGCAGCATCCTCCGAGCCCTTTGCAGTCCAGCCGATGCCACGGGGCTGGGTGGGAAGCAGCGCTAGTGCAGGGTGCTGCTGCTTCTCTGTGCAGGGCTCGGGGAGGCTCGGTTTTATTGTCACAATACGGAATTGTGATAAAAATCAACAAAGTGAAGGCAAACTGGGGTAGGCAGCGACCAGATGAGCTGTGCGCAGATTCTTTTGCTTAGAGGCTTTGACTGGAGCTCTTTGAGACTGCAGTTTAGCTTAACGTGACATTAATTTTGCTCATATACATATAAAACAGGAAGCGCATTCAGATAACATCAACAGCCACTTCCTTATATGTACAAAAATAAAGTGCTCTGACAGCAGCAAAACTGACACTTTGATTTTAGACAGGATAGAAACCTTTGTGCATTTGTAGACCCACATGGGCATTACACGGCACCAATCAGGAGCAGAGGGGAAAAAGTTTAAAAACAAGCCCCGTGCATTATTGCCTGTACATCTGTGCCGGAGCAGACGGCGGGAGGGAGCCAGGAGCAGCTTTGATTGTGGAGCTTAAGCAGCAGCAGCAGTGATGTTCATGGAGCAGCTTTATGGAATTCCCCGTGAAGGTAAGATGGGGTTGTTTCAGCAGGCAGCTGCGGTAGATTCTCAATTTTGGGGACGAAACGGGCGTTTCTCTGGCCGGGGTCACTCTGTGCTGATCAGGGTGAGACGGCCACCGCTGCTTTGGCCTTGAAGCAGCTGCTCAGCTGGAGTTTGATGATGAAAACAAAGCTTTTTTTGGATGCAGTACTTGTGAAAGGATGCTGGCAAGGCTTTTTAGGTTCTGTGTTGTTTTAAATCATCCTGAAACTTAGTGTGAACGCCTCAATTCTGGCTGCTTCCATCACCGTTTGGCTAGAATGTGTTGTGTAGGACAACTTGCAAGTGGTTTGTTGTAACGCACCCCCTGAACGTGAGCTACAGCTGCTCGGTGTTGTCGTCTGCGTGCACCTTGTCTGTACACCCGGGGTTGGTTGAGCTCAGGGTTACCAATCTAGTCCGTCCTTATGGTGTCTGGAAATAAAATGTGTATAAATTAGTCGTGTTTCTGTGATCAGCTGCAAAGCTTCGGCTGAGTGGAGTGGAACCACGATCGGCGCCTACACCTGGCTTTGCAGGCTGGTACAAACCAGTAAAAGGCGTTTGGTTCCAGTATGGAGCTGCCCAGACTTTCATGGCTTCTGATGATGAAAATGACTGGCAAAATTGGATTTTCCTATAATTTCTGCCGTGTCCCTGGTGTACCCTTTCTAATCAGAGTCAGAGAAGAATCTTGTTTAGCTTCTACAACTGACACCTTCTGCGAGAGCCGTTGCAGTAACAGGTCTCTCCTCTGGCAAAACCCAACCTAAGTTCACTGTATTAAAAAGGAAGAAAAAAGGGAAAAAAATATCAGATGGTGAAGTAAACTTTTAAGAGGAAGAGGGAAGCACACTAGGCAGGGTTATTGATAATTCATAGAACAGCCACGTCCCTGCGGGTCCCTCGTGGCTCCCAGGCAGTCAGAATTTTGTTTGACCAGATTAGTGGTCAAAGTGAAAAGTAACTATATTTGGCAAAATGTCATTTACTGCAAATAGATTGGAAGATTTTAGTAAGGTTAAAATAGGATATCACCATAAACTCCTCTTAAATAGGACCGTGAAGGAAAAATATCTGGAGTAATTAAACTTCTACACTACGTTCGCTGCCAATGGCCCATAGTTAGGAAAATAAGAAAATAAGAATAAGAGGAAAACACTGACATTTTGTGCGTTATCTTTTAGTATAGAGGAAAGCCTTGGGAGTCTGGACGCACAGAAATACAGGCCCACAGTTGGAGGACATGACCTGCTTTGGCTACTAGAGCTTCGCTGTGGTGGCGGCTCGCAGCTTCCTTCATTGACACCCGCGGCCCCATCACAAAGCGCTTTGCTGCCGCGCGCCCCTAACAGCTGCTAAAAAAAAATTTAAAAAAAAAAAAAGTTCTGTTTGGGTTATGTCATTTTGTTTCTTCCTGCTAAAGATTTGGTAGAAATATCAGCTTTGCTAAATGCAGCCAATTCCTGCTTGCGCTCGTGACTCATGAGGAAGCTGTTTCCCGAGTATCACGTTATGCAATTCACCGAGGAATCTGCAGATGCAAAGCCAAAAACGCTCCGTTTTCCTTTATTTAAGTTAGTGTATCTTCTGTTTAGGCTCGTATATCATAGTATCCAGCTTTCAAAGGAGCAGCAGTCTTTCCTAAACGGACTGTACAGCCTCCCAGGGCTTACTCTCTAGCAGTCAAGAAGCTGCCCTGCCATTAGACCTCACAACAAGCACCGTATTTCTGAAGTCGCTTACCTGTGGCTCTGTGTTTGATAGGCATTTCAGACATGTTAAAAAAATGGGTTATAAACTTAAAATCTACAGTAGAAGGTTTTTTTTGGCATGAGTTCCCATGCTTGAGTTTTCCTCAGCAACTAAAAATCCTAAGGCTTCCTGAAGAAACGACAGATCAGTTTTCTGCAGGCCCCCTTCAATCTGTGCTCTTTTACTGAGTGAACTTTTGTGATGCTTTCCCAGCACTTCAGCAAACTCGCAGCTTACAGCCTGGGCCTGACTAAGCTGTGCTCAGAGCCTGGTTTACACACCAGCCTGCTGCTCATCACCCTGCAGAGCTCAGCCCAGCTCCTGCTCCTCTCCTGTGAGGGGAGCTGGCCAGAAGCTGTCGTTGCCCTTGTGTCACTCGGAGTCAGTGGCATCGCAGTGGTGTTTGGGGCAGCCCTGGGCGTCGCTCCTGCCCGGTGTCCCTGACCGATGTGGGGAGCACAGCCCTTTCGGGGTGCTTATTCCCATAAGCACAGTATTTCTGAGGTGCTGGAGGGCCCCCAAATATTTCCACTGAAATGTAGGGAAATTGTGTTTGTAAGTGCCTAATTTGTTTTGCAGAAAACTGAAGAGAGCAGTCATTTAATACGCCAGACATTTTTCAGAATGAGCCAGGGATTCTCACCGCCCCAGACAGGTGCTGTTTGGCCCCAAAAGTGCCTGTTTGAGACTCGGTCAGGCCCTGTGAGGGCTCAGCCGCTTGCATGAAGTATCTGGGAAGGGTGCGTGGTGCTGTGAGCAGCAATCCCCCATGCTCAGCCCCGTCCCGTGCCCTCAGGGACATCCACCGGCGCTGGAGGGGCCTGATGGACTGGAAGGATTCAGCCGCAGAGCTGAGAGCAAAGAGGAATTGAAAGCTGTTGCGTGTGGCTGCAGCTGCGCCGGGCGAGCAGAGGAGCAGTAAAACCATGTCTGAGTCCTGAGCTTTGCTGTCCCAATGCATTTTGATTGCGTTTGGTGGGTTTCTCAGGTGCTCCTCTGAGCTAGAGGCTTAGAAAAACCAGGTGTATGAACGTTTGAGTCGCCGAGCATCAATATTGTTCCATTTAATTCAGACCAGACCTTGCAGCTAGTATTGTGTTAGAATTAGAAATACAGAATCCCAGAACCATCGAGGTTGGAAAAGCCCTTGAAGCTTCTCCAGTCCAACCATGAACCTCACCCTGACCGTTCCCAACTCCACCAGATCCCTCAGCGCTGGGTCAGCCCGACTCTTCAACCCCTCCAGGGATGGGGACTCCCCCCCTGCCCTGGGCAGCCCATTCCAACGCCCAACAACCCCTTCTGCAAAGAAATCCTTCCTCAGAGCCAG
>ML997786.1:311941-350355 GCA_010365825.1 Otus sunia
CCTGGGAGCAGAGACCAGCACCAACCTCTCTACAATGTCCTTTCAGGGAGCTGCAGAGAGTGATGAGTCTCCCCTCACCTTCTCCTCCTCACACTGAACAGCCCCAGCTCCTTCCATCCCTCCTCACAGGGTTTGTTCTGCAGGCCCTTCACCAGTAATGATCCACAGTTTTCAGTTGCTCTTCCTCAGCAACGTTTTTCTTACCAGTCAGATTTGCTCGTGTTTTCATCCCTCGTGGGAAATGAGATCTTTTAAGATGAAGTACGTGTGTGAGTGCTTCAGACTCTGTCCTTACTGGCAGCAATAGAGGCACACTCCCTGTGCCCTCAGCAGTTTGCCATCTTCTAGCCCAGTGGTTAATTCTCTTCCCCACAAGACATGGCCCATGGTGATTTCCTGGCTTACAGAAGCATTAAAACTTTTGCTGCATGAGCTGCTGTCTTCAAGAGTCTGCAGTGTCTTTCCAAATATTATAGACCAACTCATGAGATCTACCCTGCTGGTACCACGTTGGTTCAGAGCAGCTGATAACTCAGGATAAACTGATCTGTGCGAAGCCGGCGGCTGTGTGTGATGCAGATGCTTTCCCTCTCCTCTCTGCCCCCATTGCTGTGCCAGTGGCACTCGGGGACCTTCCCCTTCCTCCCACCACCCTCAGGCTCTCCTCGGGAGCCGATGGCAGTGGGAGGGCCTGTAGCTAAGGCTGACCAGCAATCTTCTTTGAAAGGCCTTTTTCACTTGCCAAACTTTAATTTTGGGGCTTGGTTGTGTGTCTGTCTGGGGAAGGGGGAGTGTCTTTTAACATCAGCAGGATCCCTCCAACTGTGGCTGAGAATAAAGTGTAGGGAAATCGATTTTTTTTTTTTTTTTGTCCACTCAAAAGCCTTATTTTGCCAGTGTAACACACTGCCATGGCAGTGCCTCAGCCCAGGACTTTAAATTGGACTGCGTAGTTTCTTGCTGAGGAAAAAAAAAAAGCCCCAACTGTTTTTTGTTTCCACGACATCGCGCCTGCATTTCCGAGCGTCCGAGACTCGGTTTAGCCGGTTTGCAGCCACGGGCGAGGGCGCAGGTCAGAACGACAGGACCGAGCTTTTAAGCGCTGTTTGTTTTTCACCAGAACTGTAAGTATCTCAGCTTGGCTCGCTCTTTGTTTTCAGTTCGGAGTCGTGGAATCCTTTGTCAAGTTGTATTTTCGGCCGGCCCCGGCGCTGCAGCCCCTGGGTGGCTGCTCAGGCTCTGCCTCGGCTCCAGCCGCCCGTAGGCGCGATGCGCTCTTGGGTTGCAGCTGACAAGATTGAATGTTTCTCGGTTCTTTTTCATGTACGTTTGCAAATTAATGACAATTAGCTTGGGGTGTGAGTTGGAAGTGCTGTTGGCAATTAATTCCACATGTGGACCTTGCTGTTCCTCAGCCGTCGTTCCCATATGGAGCGAATCAGGAAGAGTTAATCACAAACAACTGTGTGAAGAGGAGCTGTAATAGCTTCATTTTGATATTTTTTTTGACAGTGGTCTCTAGAAACTGGTCTCTCAACAGCAGAGACTGCATTTAATCTTAGCTCGGTTTCCTGCTCTCCCCTAGCAAACCCTCAGCTGGACGTGTTTGAGCACAGCTCCGGGAGCAGAGGCCACCGTGCCGGGTGCTGTGCACAGGATTCCTGCCCCGGGGAGCTGCAGTCGCATCACTTGGGTGACAGCAGGTAAAAGCAGGGAAGGGAGTACAGGGAAACAGTTTAAGTTCATCTACACTGCCTACACTTTGACCCCTGATTTAGGACTCTGAGCCACAGGCTTGTATTACAGCTAAATACCCTAGAGCTGGTGTTAAATGGGATCATCGGCATCGTATTGCCTTCATCAGTTTCCTGCATAAAAGTTACTTGGAGAACTCCTAAATTGTCTAAATCAACTGTTTCCACATCAACTGTGTGGTTTCAGCAATGAAAGAAAATGCTACTTCATAGAATCACAGAATCCCAGGTTGGGAGGGACCTCAAGGATCAGCTGGTCCAACCTATCTTGGCAAAAGCCCGGTCTAGACAAGATGGGCCAGGCCTTTGTCCAGCCGAATCTTCAGAGTGTCTGATGTTGGGGTGAAAATCAGGAAGCTTCAGCGTAGTGGGTAAAACACGATGGTTCTCCAAAAAATTAAACTCTCGTGCTGGTGCTGTCTCAGCAGTAAATGCGTTGGCATCGCTGCTGCTACAGTCCAGGCGTAAATGTCCGTCACTCTCACGTGCTCACGAAGCACGTAATAACCAAATAATCCCCTCACGGGCACTTGTGCTGCCCTTGGAGGCTGTTTTCAGGTGTGTGTATCTTGGCAACAATCCCTCCTGGGGTGGATTGGTGGGCGAGGTGAGGCGGTAGCTGGGAGAGCGATCTGCAAACCTCTGCAGGAGATCCGATCAGGCTGCGAGATTTTTAAACCTGCTTCTTTTCTTTTATTCAAATGCCTGTTGGCAGAGACAAGCTGCGGTAACAATGAGCGAGGAGACCTGAGAGCTGACGAGTTAGTTTGTACGAAGCTCTTCAGACTGGAGGAGGGGAGCAGCCCTGCTGCACCCCGCACAGCCACACCGAGGTGATACGTGATGCAGGAGCCCGGAGGGGAGTTCAGGGAAACGTGACCACATCTTCCCCTCTGCGAACGCCTACGTTCGCTTCCTATACAGTTCTTTTGTTTGGCCACCCCGTATCTGCTCTGGGTTTGAGTCAGCAACCTAGAAACGTGTTCTGTTACCCCAAAACAAAGCACCTGAAGTGTACGGTCCTGCTCCCGCTGGCCTCTGAGCGTCTGCTGTAGAGATGCTGAGGGTCCGTGGAGCTGCTCAGAAGCCTCTTTCTGCCTCAGGTTCTGGTCTCTGCCCTCTCTTTGCTGACCCTGGGCAGCCACAGGGACCCCGCTGGGAGCCAGCATGCCTTGGTAGCCTTACAAAAATGAACCTCCTGATAAAAAGACTGGCAGCCCTGGGCCTGATGAGCAAATTGAATCAGCTCATGGAGGGACCTGTGGCGTGCCGGGACAGTGCGAGGGCAGGGATGGGGCTGCTCATCTGGGGTGGGAGGTGTAGAACCTCCTTTTGGTGAGGGCAAACCATTAGATCAGTTCATTTGCCTTAAGCTTGCTGTGCTCCAGATCTGTTGTTCTGGCTCAGGAACGCACGTGTCTTCAGTGTTAGTAGGCAGTCACAGGTGACACTCAAAGAAGAAGGTGTTTTACTGAAGTATTCTGTAAAGAAGCATAAGAAAAATCTTCCCTGTAATTTATAGGGTGTTTTCCCAACCATATGCTGCCTGGAAGGGGTTATTTTACAAGGAACAAAGTTGTACGGGGTGTATTTCAGTTGCAGGTGTGTCACTTCTTCAGAGCAAATACTCCCGTACAGAACGAGTCACAGATTGGTTAAAAATAAATTGCTACTAAAAATACGATTTGAGCTTTGTGAGCATCTCACACTTGGGACCCCATGAGGTAAAGCTTTGGGTGCTGGCAAGCTCTTCAGGGAGGTGGCACTGCTTGAAAACGTACTCGACAGCAAGTGCCATCGGTGCCTTTTTTGTGTGTGCGTGGCGATGTCTGTTGTATTTTTATTAAAACCACGCATTCCTGGGAACGCAGTGACTAACGCATGCAAACACCCTGGTGTGGTTTCAGATGAGTAAATGGGTTTCTCTCTTTTCTCTCGGTGTTTTCTCTTGGTTTTCTCTTTGGTGTGGCTGTTGCTGGAGCCGTGTTGCGGGGGGCAGGTTTTAGAAGGACAAGCGTTTGCGCCGCTCCGTGCTCCTCGGTCGATCTGCCTCAGTTGCTGCTTCCACGGTGCCTTGTTGATGATGTGCTTAAATTCATATCCTTGCTTTTGAGGATGCAGCAGAAAAAATTGATTGACAGCCGGCTGAACATGAGCCAGCAGTGTGCCCAGGTGGCCAAGAAGGCCAATAGCATCCTAGCCTGTATCAGCAATAGCGTGGTGAGCAGAGACAGGGAAGTGATCTTGCCCCTGTACTCAGCACTGGTGAGGCCACACCTTGATTACTGTGCTCAGTTTTGGGCCCCTCACTACAGAAAAGACATTGATTTACTCGAACGTGTCCAGAGAAGGGCAACGGAGCTGGTGAAGGGCCTGGAGCACAGGTCGTATGAGGAGCGGCTGAGGGAATTGGGGTTGTTTAGCCTGGAGAAGAGGAGGCTGAGGGGAGACCTCATCGCCCTCTACAACTACCTGAAAGGAGGTTGCAGAGAGCTGGGGATGAGTCTCTTTAACCGAGCTACGAGTGATAAGACAAGAGGAAATGGCCTCAAGTTGCGCCAGGGAAGGTTTAAACTAGATATTAGGAAGTATTTCTTTACAGAACGCGTTATCAGGCATTGGAACAAGCTGCCCAGGGAGGTAGTGGAGTCCCCATCCCTTGAGGTGTTTAAGAGTAGGGTTGACATAGAGCTGAGGGATCTGGTGTAGCTGGGGAACTGTCAAAGCTGGGTTAATGGTTGGACTAGATGATCTTCAAGGTCCTTTCCAACCTAGATGATTCTATGATTCTATGATTCTATGAAATCTTAGCAAAGCCTGAATCTCGTGTGCACAGGATGCCGGGTTTTGTGTGACCGTGTCTTTAGAGCTGCCAAGTGCTTCGTGTGCTGGAGGTGGCCGTGACCTCCCCGTGTTTCCTCTCGCAGGCCGTGGCAGCCAGAGCGAACCGCTGAGTGGGCGTGTATTGCACAATGAATCTCTCTCCTCCTTCGCACGTGTGATACAGAAATACCTTTCAGGCTCCTTTTTTTAATCGAATGCCTAAAAAGGGAGGGAGGAGACCCTTCTGTGTGTCCCTGGGTGACAGCAGGAGGTGCTGGTATGGCGAGGTCCGTGTCCTGCCTGCCCTGCCGTTACTCAGCTCCACATCTCTTCTGGAGGCTGTAAATTTTTTTCCTGAAGGACTCAGAACTCAAGGAACAACCTCCTGACATGACAGTTATTCTGAGATCCAAAGAGAATACCTGTCAGGAATGGCAAGGATCCTCTCAGGCTCCTTGGAGCAGGTGCCACTTTCAAACCAATCAGCAAAAGGACACCAGGAAGGTGAAAGCTGTCAGCTGGGTCAAAACTGGCTGCTGTAGTAGTTGAATGTTAGTGCTGGAAGATTTTCTGATGTGAGAGCATAAAATATTGGCCTCTTTCACAATAATTCTTCCACTGGTACGCTCAGATTTTCCTGTCTCCCCTCACTTTAACACAGACATCCTCCCCGTTTTGCATCATATAGAACCGTCCACCTAGCGAGATGTTTCCCCTGGGGATTGCCACATCCCCCTCACTCTCCCTTTCGAGCCCATCATCGGCCCCTCAGGGCTGACATCGTTGGTGTTGGGTGCGCTCGTGGGGTGCAGAAGCCTCCGTGTGACCCCTCTCTGCACCAGCCTCGGGGCAGGAGTCACCCTGCTGCCCCGGGGGGGGGTGGCTGTGAAGGAGACAGCCCCCTCCCAGTGTTTCTGTTCTTCGGTCTTACCACGGAGTGGTACGGATGTTGCTTAACAAATTTGGGACGGTTGTTGTCCCCTGCTGTTGTGGTGACCTGCGGGGACAGGCCTGCAGTACCTGTGTGCTGTCACCAGAAACACCAGCAGCTGCATTTTCTGTGGCAGTGAGTGTCGGCAGGATGGGCTGCGAGATTCAATTCTTGGTTTTACACAACCGGCCTTGACCTGAATAACTTCACTTCTGCTTCTCAGCGTCCAAGAGGAGAGAAGTTTAGGTGAACTGCTAAGATCTTTGAGCTCTAGAGGTGTTTTTTAGGGAAGAGGGAAGTGTTCTTGACAGAGGAGCTTGTATTTTAGGTAAAGTAAAAAGCAAACACTGAGATCTTTGCAGTAATGTGCTGAGCCCAGACAGGGGCAGCTGCCAGGGTCGGTTGTCAGGCGACTTTCAGTGAGTATTGGGATAAACATCAACATGGGGAATGAATGATTGCCTCTGTCGGCTACCTGGGCTACCGTGGCACGTATCATGAATAACTCGCATTTATCAGCCACCCTTACAGTCTGGACTTCTTCCTAAAGGCACACGTCTGCTATAATGTTTGTTTTTTAACCAAAAAAACCCCAAACAACAGAACAACTCATTGATGTTGGTTAATTTGATGTCAGTTGAGGTAATTAGCACTTACAGCTGTAATTTTTTAATGAGTTTATGTAAAATACTTGATTTCTCTTCTTCCTTCCAGTACAACAGCTGAAAAAACGTTGTTTGGATCAGTAAACTATCTCTAAATTCAGAACATTTTGATGATCATGATTTGACTTCTTGACCACCCAAGGAGCTGTGCCTTTGTCTGCCTCGGCCATCGCCATGTGTCCTCCAGAAAACTTGAAAACGCTGAAGCTTAGGAAGTGATAGGGGTACAAATTACCGAGCATTTCTTTTTACCGTTTCCTTTGTTTTATAATTAGATTCTGAGCCTGCTGGGTTGGGGACTTCTCATTCCTATTGCACACATGCTGTCTGCAGCCGGGTCTTCTAGTTTGTGGCTGGTGTTCCTAGATGTGCTGCGAATAATAAACGTAGTCGTGCGCCTTCCCCGTGCCTGGGCTGAAACCAGAACTAATTTTGTGTCATTTGGGTAAGCCTGGGGTTTGTGAACTGGGAGATCTCCGTAGCTGATAAGGCTTTATGCCAGAGATGTTGTCTGAAATGTTTACAGTGTTGATGGGCTGGAGGGTTCCGCAGCTCGGTCCCGTGTCCCAGCGAGCCCCGCGCTGACCCGTCCCTCTGCTGAAGAGCCACCATGGCCACACAGAGCGGGTTTTGGTGGCAGCAGCTCGAGTATGTGATGTCAAATCTTTGGCTGCTGTTGGCAGCTCAAGCTGTCAGACCTGTCTCTGAGTGATCCAATACTCCACGTGGTGTTGTGCTGCTTAGTGAGAGCTGCTTGGCACCAACTTGATTCCTTCCCTAGAGCAGCGAGCTGTAGAGCTGTGTCTGTCCTTTCTGCTTCTTAAGGTGTAGGTCAGGGTGTAACTGATGCCCTTTCCCAGAGTGGAAGAATTGCCCAGGGTAGCAAGGAAAGCCTGTATGAATACATTTCCTCCAAGAAAGCTTTAAATTGGGAGAGAAAGAGGGTGGAGAGCTTAGGTGAGATCACTGGAACATGGAGCTGTGTGAGACACGGACTTGTTGAGTCCTTCCGTTTGTTTTCTCAGAGCTGCCAGTGCAAGGTACACTCCAGCCTCTCCAAGTGAAGCAAAGAGTTGATCATCTTTCTGTTCATAAAAACATAATCTGATAACAGGAATGTGTAATCCTCGTCAGAGCAGTACAAGTTGCAGCTTTACCCGGGGTAAGTGCAGGAGGGGGAGTTCTGGGAAGTTGCAATTGGACGGTATTTTTGGGCATTATTTCTTCCTTCATTTCAGCAAGGAACAGTCATGTGGGGGAGAACTCTGTTAAAATGGTTGTCTCCCTCGTAAGTATGACATTATTTTGATATGAATTCAAGGTCGAGTTCCCATTCTTGTGCTGGTAAACTGCATACCTGTTGAAAAGAAGGGCGCTGGATTAACCGGAGACGTTTCTGTGCTTCTCAAAACGTGTTTTAATGGCTTTCACTAGAAGTTTTTCATGTAATACATCTGGATCCCATTAGCTGCTTAAAATTGGGTTATTTTAAGCTTATGACTGCACATAGTTGAAGGGGGGGGTATTGTATTTTTAGTTCAGCTTGACTGTACTTGCTTTCCAAATGAGTGAAGTGCAGCCTTTTCTTTTGGAATGTGTAGATTTCGAGGCAGACAACCCCACGGAAATGCAGGCAACCCCTTGAGCAGGAACTCTGGATCTCCTGTTTTCATTTCTTTTCATATTATACTCTCCCGAGCCCAAACAAAATCAGAGACAAAAACCCCAGCAGAGCTCCTCCACCCGGGACACAGCGGTGAGTACCTGGGGCGGGTGCCCACGGGGCTTCGCACCGAGCTCTGCCGCGGCAGCCGGGGGATGTGGCTTGGGTCCTTTTCGAGGCAGAGAGTCAACATCTCGTGCCTGAGGACTGTACGGAAGGGCGCTGCTTCTGTGCCAAATAGTAAATCAAATTGAACGCTGCCAGCGGGGTTACAGATTTCAGACTCCTGATGGGCGGAATGACTCTTACCCGTTCACACGATGGCGCGGATCTCTGCGGTGCCTGCAGCCGCAGCAGTTTGTTAGGTGATGCTCCTGAAGCTGTTACCCAGGAAAGGCTTTTTATCCCTGCTAGATTTTTTTTAATCTAATGCTCTAAGTATAAATTCAGCAGAACGATTTCATCGCTCCGAAATAGTTTGATTCTGCTCACCCAAAGATGAGAGTTTCTTTCCTTGCATAGTATATTTGAACATATGATTAGCTCTGTTCTCGAAAAGGTGAAGGATGAGAGATCCAGCCAAACCCCACAGCTCCAGGCACCGGCGGGTGAGCAGTTCAGAAGGCTGCTCTTTGCTTCCATGGCTGAGCCTGCTGCAGTGCCAGAATACAGGGCCCGTGCGGTGTGTTCACACTAGTAGCATCTGGGTAGGTTGGTTTCAGTTGTCTTCATCCATAGCTCAAGCAAAAGACTCTTCTGGTCAGATTAGTTTTAGTTTCACAAATTGTTACGTGTTCTTTTTGTTCCTGATTTCAAAGTGTTTTGATTCCCAAATTCTCCCACAATTGCAGATGTAACTTTACTGCTAGCACATCTTTAATGTTTTATTTTGTTTCATGCTGTTAAATGGTTAGCACGTTAATCAATCTATCTAAATGCCAGTTTTTGGTCAAGTGAACTGCCAAGGTTGATCTTAAGCCAGATGACCCCAAGAATAATGTTCTTTTGGAGCTGCTGAAATAACGGTTGTATAAATGCACAGTCATTCTTTATGCTTGTTTTGTTCAGCAGCACCCTCTGCACCTCTGCTGAAACCAGTCCCAGCAATCATTTCTGCTACATCAGCTTAAGAAAATCTTTATCTTGATTTAAGAATTGCCTGAGTGCCTGCCAAAAAAATATGAGTTCTGTCATCATCCCCGTTGTTGCGGTGTAAGATCTCCCTCTGCTTTTCTGTCCCCTCCTCTCTGGCTCAGCGCCGCTCCAGGTGTTTCCCTGCACTGGCTCAAACTTTTGTGCTCTGAATAGCCCCGTCCTGCGGCCGGCAGTGCTGAGGGAGGAGAAGGCAATACATCAAAAAGTTAATTACTGGCTGGATGAGCAAAGATCTCTGTAGTTCTGTCTGACAGACATGTTGAGCTTAAAGGGACGTTACAGTTGTACCGTCAGTTTTGCTGCCCCAAAATTTTGCAGGATCAGCTGTGATCATGTATTTTCTCGTTGTTGTTTATCTGACAGTTTGTGGCAGACAAACATTAGCCAGAATATTATTAAATATCATCTTAGGCAAGTGAGGGGGTGTGTGCTGGAAGCCAGTGGGCTTTCAAACAAATACCCTGCTACTTTCATACCTTAAAAGGTAAATAATCTGTGCCAGAGGAGACATCCAAGGAAAAAAAATAGTAAAAATATTGTGAGCATCTTCACCTTTCTGTTGTTTTCAGTCTCGTGCTGGTACCTAACACCAGATGGGAACGATGGGCCTTAGTGCTGCTGCTCTGGGGGTGGGATGGCCTTGGGCTGGTCTCACGCTGGGGGTGGCAGCAGCGAGTCCGTGGTGGGATCTACGTACCGGGGTGTCGGGAGGCGCGTGGTGTTCCTTCCACCATCGCCTTTGAAACTCTGGGAAGACACACGCTGTTACAATGGATATGTGGTCAAATCACCCTTCAGTTTTTAGAATCGTTTAGGTGGGAAAAGACCCTAAGATCATTGAGTGCAACCATTAACCTCATCCTGCCAAGGCCACCACTAAACCTTGTCCCTAAGCGCCACATCTACACGTCTGTTAAATACCTCCAGGGATGGTGGGTGACTTCACTTCCCTGGGCAGACCATTCCAATGCTTGACAACCCTTTCAGTGAAGAGATTTTTCCTAACATCCAATCTAAACCTTCCCTGGTACAGCTTGAGGCCATTCCCTCTTGGCCTGTTGCTTGTTCCTTGGCTCAAGAGACTCCTCCCCCCTCTCTGCACCCTCCTGTCAGGCAGTTGCAGAGGGCCAGGAGGTCTCCCCTCAGCCTCCTCTTCTCCAGACTAAACCCCCCCAGTTCCCTCAGCCGCTCCCCATCAGACCTGGGCTCCAGACCCTGCACCAGCTCCGTTGCCCTTCTCTGGACACGCTCTCGATGTCTTTCTCGTAGTTGTGCTGCCCGAGGCTGTGGTTGATCAGTGCATTCCTTCACCCAAGCAGAAGGGCCTCGGTGTAACCCAGTAAAGACTCAACAAAGGAAAGACACGAGGCAGCAGCTTGATGAAACTGTAGAGTGTTGTGATTTCTGTTAGAAGGGATCCCTAGGCTACATCCCGTGTTTAATATTTGCAGCAAGCTACTGCAATTTTTCTAAAAGAATGAAATTATTGTTAAATGAATCTGACTATTTCTCTTTGCTGCTGTTAGCACAGTTTCTTTACAAATGTGTCTAAGGGAATTGATAGACCAGTGATCTAGAGCTTGCAAATCTCAAGAAAACCCAGTACCTTGTAAAACGTCATCAGATCTTGCCAGACTGAAATTTCTAATTTAATTGACCTTTAATGTAATTAAAGTTCTGTTATAATTTCATTTCTCAGAAGAAAAGCCCTTGTGTCAATGACGTTTCATGTAAGAAGCCTGAAGTATAAAGGAGTCTGTCCCACAAATTACAGCTGTAATTGGCTGCAGACGGATCTTCCGCCAGTATTTATTCCTGCAGCTGGAACATGGGACTGTATTGGATCCATCCTGAGATTATCTAACAAGTCAGGGTTCGTGGGGTTTGGCTGACACATGTTCCACTTTATCTCATCGACTTTAATCTTAGAGAACTGTTAAAATTTCACCTGGCAAACTCCCCTCGCAGCCAAACCGCCAGCAGGAAGCAATGAAACCTCGTGAATGAAGCAGCTGGCCTGGCAGCTTCGGGCCGGGCGTGTGGAGTTATGGGGGTTTTGCTGTCCCGGCTGGGGATGTGGATATGTTGAATTGCTCCTCTGAGCCAGAACTCTCCAACACCCCAGTGTTTTCTGTCACTGCCCTTTAGCTTTCTGTCCTTAGATGCTTATTAGCAAGGAGACGTCTCCATCCCATCTCTCGTGTGCCCCTTTGGGGTGAGGGGGTTCTACTGAAACTCGTTTCTGCCAGGTACTGACCCACAAGCTTCCCTAATCTTTAGCTGATCAAGGAAATCCTTATTTGTGTAGAAACACCGAGTGATTTAAAACCTGCTGCCTTACGGGACACGCTGCTTCCTGTACCTATTTCTGCAGCTTTTCTCTGAAAGCACTCTTGTAGGATTTAAGGGCATCAAGAGGTCTCATTTCAGCTCCACATATTTTTCAAATTATAACAAAGTCCGAAGTGAAAACAGAACTGACTTTACTGAAA
This sequence comes from Otus sunia, assembly GCA_010365825.1. Taxonomy (NCBI): domain Eukaryota; kingdom Metazoa; phylum Chordata; class Aves; order Strigiformes; family Strigidae; genus Otus; species Otus sunia. The sequence continues at coordinate 323,425 of ML997786.1, forward strand.
TTCTGTCCAAATCAAAAGGAAACAAACTCAACTTGTCAAACATCGTCCTTAGGGGGGCCTGAGTATTTTTCTACACGTGCACATCTTTGCGTTACACCTCTGCCTGGCTGCGGGCAGAGTTCTTACGAGGATGTCACCTCCCTGAGAGCTTTGGGGTCCCAGGACCCGAGGTATAACATAAACGATGTGTTCTCACAGGTTTATCCTCCCAGCCATCCCCCGCTTCGCTTCGGGGGCGCGCAGCTGAGCGCAGGCAGCTGTGACTTGGCTTTCTCGAGTTCTCCTGCCTGTTCTTGAGAAGCTGTTGTGGTCGCAGCTGTCAGTCCAACACAGCAGCCGTTGTGGCACCGAGGGGTTTTACACAGTCAGAGGATGCGCAAAATATCATCGTGCGGCTTTATTGTACCAGCTCCAGGGATGAGTTGTCTTCCCAGGTGTGGGTTTTAGCCTGCGCTGCCATTCCTGGTTTTAAAATACTCATTTTCTTTATTCACAGACAGCATAAAAATTAAAACGTGACTAGAATATGAGGCTGGAGAAGAGGAGCCTGTATTTGGCTCAGTGTTTCTATTTCACCCAGAACTTGCAGTTTCAGCAGCGATAGGCTTCGAAGAGGATGTGGTTTATGTTCCTGCTATTCAAATGTCTCAAAACGAGAAACAGTCAATCTGTTGCTCTGCCTGGGTTTGAAATGTTAAACCCCACTTTGTCTTTTTATGCCTTCACCAGCTACGAGCGAGGATTAGTATTGGAAGGACATTTGGCCAGCCGAGGGTTGCGTTTGCAGCGGCGGTGCCCTGGGAAGGTCCCTGGCTGGTGCAAGAGCGAGGCTGAAGGCTCTGCTGTGCCCGGGCTGGCCGGGGGCAACGGTGGCCCCTCTGCTGCCAGCGTGGTGCTTCCCCCACGGGAGCGGGGCGCCGGGACGTGGAGCCGCGTCCTTTCAGCTCACGGTCCTTCCTCTGAGAAAATATCAAATAGCTCCGTATCCCTGTTTCTTTTCCATGTCCTTAACCGTTTTCATCGCTTTCCTGAGACCCATCAAATTCCGCTGGGGTGTGCTCAGCACTGCACCATGCAAGACAGTCCACGTGGATACGCCGTAAGAATTTTACGTGCTTCATCTTTCCATCCTCATGCGTCCTCATCCTGCCGCCTGTTTCATTCACCTCTCGGCTGCAATGGATCCCTTTCCTGAGGCAATGCAGTTCACTCACATTACTGCAGGTTCTATGAGTACCTTGGGCTTTTTGCTCCAGAAATTTACTTACTCCTTTTTGGATGTTTTACTTGGTATTTTTGGTCTTTTGTTCTCTGGGTTATACCACGTGTCTTATGAGGAGCAGCTGAGGGAACTGGGGGGGTTTAGTCTGGAGAAGAGGAGGCTGAGGGGAGACCTCCTGGCCCTCTGCAACTGCCTGACAGGAGGGTGCAGAGAGGGGGGAGGAGTCTCTTGAGCCAAGGAGCCAGCGCCAGGCCAAGAGGGAATGGCCTCAAGCTGCGCCAGGGCAGGGTCAGACTGGCTCTGAGGAAGGATTTCTTTGCAGAAGGGGCTGTTGGGCGTTGGAATGGGCTGCCCAGGGCAGGGGGGGAGTCCCCATCCCTGGAGGGGTTGAAGAGTCGGGCTGAGCCAGCGCTGAGGGATCTGGTGGAGTTGGGAACGGTCAGGGTGAGGTTCATGGTGGGGCTGGAGGAGCTTCAAGGGCTTTTCCAACCCAGATGATTCTGTGATATTTCTCTGAATTTCACACACTTCTCTCTGAATAAGTAAACTAAATATTCAATATTTTACTGTTTCCTGCCCTCCAGTCTATCACTAAGCACTAAACTGCTCCCTGCTAAGTACGTGACCTTGCAGAATTTTTGCCGATTTCTTGCCTGATTACCATTTGATTCTGTTCTTTGCCTTCTGTCCCATCCAGCATCGGTTATGCCAGTTCTTTGTTTTTTAAACAATAGCCAAATAATTTTTAGAAGCCTTTTGTTGCAAATCTCTGGAAGGGTGAGTGAACTCTTAGCGACAGACTTTCTTTTCTTCCAGTTCTCTTTATCGATGCACTCAGAGAACTCCGGTGAGTTTGTGAGATCTGTTTTTCCTCTCCAGGTGCTGATCAGATCCAATCTTTTCCAGCATCTTCTTCTCAAACTGCAGTTTCCACTGAACGGAGAGACAAATGCAAGTTTAGAAACGTTCTCACTGCTATTTCAAAGTACAGATATAACCTTTGCTTTCCAGGTCTTGGCATAACATCAGGGTTCTGTTTTGCCTTTTAGGTGGTAATTCTGCTTGCTGTGCGACCGTGTCATCTTTTATTATGTGCCTGTATCATCTGCATGTGGTAAACTTCTCAGGGATTTTCAAATTAAGGGTTTCTTACCACACCTTCTTATTGTTGTTGTTTTAAATGAGAGTTTGCAGTCTGATATTGCCTCACCTCTGTTTTGTGTGCCTTCTAAAAAACTTGCTCTTTTCATTTAATGTCCATGCCACATGTGAGAATTCTACTTTTTAAAATTTGTTGTTTCAAATTCTACACATTTTATTGAAATGTTGCATTCTGATGCTTATTGTTACTGTGTTATTTTCAGGAGCTTCCCTCCTCTGGGAATACTGAGCGGGATCACACTTCATTAACAAAGAGCTGTTGTCATTATCTCTTAACTCCTTCCTGTTGCAGAAGGATACTAGCTTAGCCTTGTGCATTCTAGAACTAATTGCTTCAGGAAGGAATAATTTAAATAGTTTACATCTGAATCTGGTTATTATCCTTTATGGTCGGGGTGACCACCCACCTCCCCGCAATCAAGCATTCCTTTGCTCTTCATTTAGTTTCCTTGATCTTTCGGTGGGCATTACTGTCTGCACAAATTCACACGTAGATACATATACAGACCACAAATTTGGTAACTCAGGTGGTTTCTTCTTAACCACCTCTATGAATTTGCCAAGAGAATAGAGGCACAACAGTGATTACGAGAAAGCAGGACTGCGTGGTTCCCCTGGCTGGCCACGTATCGTCACCCACTGCTGCCAGAGCAGAGTATTTTGGTATCCTGTGCCAAACAGGTCTATATATATTAATATAGTACATTATCCCATCCCCAGTTTGTTTGGTTTAAAAGTCTAAATCACCTGAAAGTAGGAGCCTTCTGCTTTAGGACTCCATATGGCTCGGGCTAGGTTTAAGCGTCTAGGCTCATCCACTGAGAATATGTGTTCATTTACTGGGATATCCTGTATATTCCCATATTTCTTTTTAGAAAGGAGCAAGTGATGTTCCACTTCCTTTGCATCTCATTTATCTTCCAGCTCCTGCGTGGGATTCAGATTTAATCTGATCAGAAACTGCTATCAATTAGGTGTCTGACTGCAGGTCGTTCCGGACGAAGACAACCATTGCCTGTGTATGTGTTTCCAGTTAGATTTGACTTGGCTAAACCGGTGTGAACCTGAAGCTTTTTCTCAAGCTGCAGCGTTGTTTTATAGCACCTGTTTACAAGATTAATAAAGAGGTGGACAGGAGATGAAAAATCTGAAGTGGGTCATAGGAGTTGTTGTTGGCTTTCAGAGGAGAACAGCTGCCTTGGTGGTGGGGAGGAAATAGAAATGATTCTTCCTGCAAAAAGTAACATTTGCTAGAGGTGCAGTTTTCATGAGCCTCATGAGATGATCTGAACTGGTGAGGACTGGCTAACGTGCTGCAGGGAAATGTATAAAGGTTGGATTACGTATCTCTATATATTTTTCTTTTCTTGTAGTGTCATCTAGACTATCACAGACATCCTCTCCTCAGTCAGGCTGCCCGTCACCTTCCATCCAGGCAGGCAAAGTCATCTCCTCATCCCAGAAGCACAGCAAGAAGGCACTCAAACAGGTAAGTAGCCTGGTCTGGAACCTGGCCTGGGGATCCTCACAGTCATTTTATTCCTCTGGTAAATCTCAGTGAAACTGCACCCTGCAGGGAAGTTACTCAGGACTTCCTTGCTGCCTCGTAAACAGGGTTTGGCTAAAACATCTCTGTCTCTTAAAGGTGATTCAAAATATTGTGCTATTTAGTTATTTTGCTTTTTTCCCTAAATAAGCATCTGGACTTAGAGGATGGCTATAAGATGTTAATTCTTTTCACCCAACCCTTTAATGAGTGTGCTTAGCTTTCTACAGACTGTTTTAGTAAACGGAAGGTGTTTTGGGGAAAAGAATTAAATCCGCTGACCTCTCCCCCTAATTAGCAGCATGCTTTCCCTTCCAAGGAGTTCTGTGGGTGCAGCGTGTGTGTACCTGTGGAGGGAAGAAAGGGAAGGAGAGCTCACTGACTTTGTGTTGCCCCTCCACTGGGTGGTAGGAGAGAAAGAGGAGGGATGATTATTTTCCATGCTTGGGGAATGACTGTCGTGTAGACGGTGTTAATTGTGCGCACGCGGGATGGAGCAGGGAGGTGTTTGCACTTCAAATGATTTCTTTCCCCTAATGAAACACGCAAGATGAATTAGTCCCCTGAGTGCCTTATTTGCAGGTGTTTCCCCAACTGCGTTGTTTAGTTTTCCATGAGCCTTAGGAAGGAAATGCTTTATCAGGGTTAGATTTACTCCTTAGTAAAGTAAAAATCTGTAAGGAGTTATGAATCAAGTTGCAGAGGAGACGCTAGTCCAGGGATTACAGAAGCTTGTCACAGACAGATGAAATCACAGTATGTTCCAGATAGGATTTACCTTTTCCAGCCCAGCCTGTTCTCCTGAGTTTTTCCAGCTGAGAAGCAGCACTCAGGATGGCATTCGGGGATGCCCTTGGCCTTGGGAAAAGGGTCTGCAGTGAGAGAGAAGGATCTAATAAGGGCGTATCATTGAGGAGAGTATTACAGGGGGAGATAAGGCAGCAGGATAAACTGAAGCTTTGTTCCCAGCAAGAGAGAGTTGAGTTGATGTCAAAATGAGACACCAGCTCTAGGGAATCTTCTCGCTGCTTTCTTTTCCCACTCGGCTGTTTCTCGACAGAAGTGTCCGTGTTACTCTGATGTCGTTTGCTGCCGACAGCCACAATAAAGAAGTAAGATTGTGTTGTCACTTTAGGCAGATTTTCTTAAGTTCAGAGTCAAGCTTCCACTTTCATTTGGATCCTCAGAAAATTGCTTCTCACTAATTCATCAAGATATTAATTATACTCTTTGCTTTCCCTTCCTCATCCCTCTTCAAGCCTGGCTGGCAATCGTTTCTCTCCAACATCTGCAAAGGCTTTTCTCTTTTAAGAGGGTGATCAAACAGATTCGGGGTTTGTTATGAACAGCCCTCCTTCCCCTCTCGTGCTCAGCGGCTCCTCTTCATTCTCTCTGGTCTGCAGGTCCCTGTTTCACAGAATCACAGGTTGGAAGGGACATCTGGGCAAACCCACACACCATTTCCAAACCAACACTGTTTCCAACCTGCACTCTGTCTACTTTTCTCCTCTCTTCCCAGCCTCTGCCCATACCTGCCTAACAGTCTTCTCCTCCTTTTCACTTCTGAATTCCCAGTGCTCCTGCTCCCACCAGCTTTCCCCTACCTTTATTTTCATCCCCCTGTCTCTGCTCTCTCCCTCTTCCACTCCCCACTTCCTTACTCTGAGATGTCTACCCAAGCAGCCTCGTTCCACCGCTGTCTCTGAATGAAGTAGGTCAGAGCCAGTGAGTTCCAAAATTTAGACGATATTCTCAGTTTCACTGTTCATCTCATTGGTTTGGGGAAAAAAAAAAAATAATCAGAAAGCCTGAAAGAGAAATGGGGAACCACATGGAGGCCTTGATGTCTGTGTAGCATACCCATTTGTACTCAACGCTTCCGCGGCTCTCTGCAGGGCAAAAAGCTGTTTCTGATGGTCGTCACCTTCCATCGCAACAGCTCTCCTCCCTGAACTCAGCTCTGGGGCACAAGAGTGGAAGTGTCAGTCTGTAGCGTTGTAACTTGCCTTCCAGGCACACAGGAAAAAGAAGGTGTTGCCAAAGAACAACAAAACCATTCAATCATTTAACTGTCTAAAGTTTGATCTATCTTTGGATCAAATTAAGAACATTGCATGCCTAATCCTCAACACCTCAATGCGAGAGAGATCTCGAGGGGCTGGAGCGAGGGCAGAGGAGGGCAACGAGGCTGGGGAAGGGCCTGGAGAATAAATCCTGTGAGGAGCGATGGAAGGAGCTGGGGCTGTTCAGTGTGAGGAGGAGAAGGTGAGGGGAGACTCATCACTCTCTGCAGCTCCCTGAAAGGACATTGTAGAGAGGTTGGTGCTGGTCTCTGCTCCCAGGGAATTAGTGACAGAACAAGAGGGAACGGCTTTAAACTGCAACAGGGGAGGTTCAGGCTGGGCATGAGGAGAAAATGTTTCCCAGCAAGAGTGGTCAGAGAGTGGAACAGGCTGCCCAGGGAGGGGTGGAGTCCCCACCCCTGGGTGTGTTTAAGGGCCGTTTGGATGAGCTGTGGGGGGATGTGGGGTAGGGGAGAACTTTGTAGAGTCGGGCTGAGGGTTGGACTCGATGATCCCGAGGGGCTTTTCCAGCCTGAATGATTCTGGGATTCTGTAATCCTTTGCTTAATTTTTAGTTCCAGTGGAATTCTACCGTTTGACTTAACATCACATCTTCTACCTCCTCCTAAACATGGTTGTCACTGTGGTCAGAAAAGTTATAAAAAGTAGATAAAATGAGCAAACATAGACAGCAGGAAGGAGACAGCAGTGTTCTAAATAGAGTAGTAGGAAAAACACAAGATACTGAGTGAAACAAGAATTAAAGAAAGCTTTCATCTTTTTAATTATGTCTGCGACCCAGATTATTTGCTAGCGTGCACTTCAGAAGACAGCTGGCTGGATTCAGCCCTCCTATCTTAAGTGCTAAGTAATTACAACGTTACTGGAGGGAAGAGAGAGCAGATTGCTGAGAACTTTTAACCCTGGAACCCCACGGTCCCGCTATATTGACAATAAGTATCGGGTCCTTTAAGAAATAAAGATCAGGATTTAGTTCATAAACACATCAGAGTTAAAACTGTAAAATACAGCCGAATAGTGTGGTGTGTGCTGGTGTGCCACCACCACGCAGTGTGGTGAGGGAGCAGATGGCTGCATTCTTCACAACCAGTTGGAAAAACCCCGAGTTAGAGGTTGGCAATATCTGAATCTAAACTGGCAGAGACATGTCAGGGCTCATCCTGCTGGAAAGATGAAACAGTCATGGGGAGAAACCCCCTTTGTTACAGTGAGTGTGTGCTGATACAAAACCCACCACCTTGAGGCTCTGAAATTTATAATCCAGATCCAGAAAGACAGGTGGTTTCTCCCCCATCGCTGTCAAATGCAGGTACTACCCTAATTCTTTCCTCTGATCCTCTCCAATCCACTGACCTCATCTCATCCTTACCCGCTGCCATCAGAATTCACAGAAACCCAGACTGGTTGGGGCTGGAAGGAACTTCTCTGCTCCAACCCCCTGCTCAGGTGGGGTCACCCGGAGCTGGTTGTGCAGAGCCACGTCCAGCCAGTTTCTGAAGATCTCCAAGGAGAGAGACTCCACAACTGCTCTGAGCAACCTGTGCCAGCCCTTGCTCACCCTCACAGTAGAAGTGTATTTACTATTCAGGTGGAATTTCTGATTTTGTCCCCGGGCACCACTGGCAGAGCCAGGCTCCCTCTTCACTCCCTCCCTGCGGGTGTTTATAGACACGGATTCACCCCCCTGAGCCTTCCCTGCTCCGGGCTGAGCAGTCCCAGCTCCCTCAGCCTCTCCCCACAGCAGAGATGCCCCAGTCCTTCAGCGCCTCGGTGGCCCCTCGCTGGGCTCTCTCCAGTCTGTCCCTGTCCCCCGGCACTGGGGAGCGCTGGGACCAGCCCTCCCGGGGGGGGAGCAGAGGGCGAGGCCCATCCCCTCCCTCGCTCCAGATCTCACCATGGTGTTTGAAGATGAGAAATCACACCCTCTGTTGTGATAAGGTTTATACTGTTGGCTTTCCTCTTTATCCATTATACTTTTATCTGTTGTTGCCACATACGTGGGATGAGTAAGGCCAGGGAATGGGTTGGGCTACACCCTACAAACGGTGAATAGTCGCTTTGTCAACTTTTTTGTGAAGAAGGCAGCTGTACAATACAGATTCTTCTCCATTCGCTGCATCCCCTGGGGGTTTTCAACATCATTATCAGAGCCCGTGGGCAGGTGCAGAGCAAGAGGTGGGTGCACAGGAGAAGCTCCTGGTCCTGCTTGTCATCCACAGTGGAGCTGACAGCGAGGAGTGTGCTGGTGACATCAGGTTTTTGTTTAAATTACAGCCAAAGGAGGTGCTGATGATACTGGATGGCGCCATTTTGAATTACGCCCTTTTCAACTCTTCTATAGAATAAAGTGGTGGTTTCCGCCCTCGACAGCGGCGGGGGGGGTGTTACCTCAGAGCTGCCCTTTGTGCAAACGCACCTGTGCCCTGAGGAACATCTGCCCTCCACTGAGGGTGGCACAGCTCACTCCGCGGAGACAAAGGACAACTGAAAGGCAAACAAACCAAAAATAACAACTAACGAGCCCCCGGGCGCGGGCACGGAGGGAGCATCCGCGCAGGTCGGGGGTGGAGGAGAATCATCGGGCTGGTGCTGGCCGAGGGGTTTGCTGTGCTCCGGCGTGGAGGGACGAGCCCCCCGGCGGGAGCAGACCCTCTGCAGCTTCCAGAGGTTTCTCTGCAGCCGTGGTGCCTAGAAGCTGCCGCCTGATTGGTGGGTGCGGGGTAGTTAGTGCTTTCCTGATTGGCTGGTTCCTGACGGGGGCGGGCTGGCAGAGCGGGGGCCTTGTGTGGCTGGAGCTGAGGGGAGCTGGGCCTGCTACAGGGTGTTGTGGGGGAGCTCTGCCTGTTCCAGGGTGTTGTGGGGGAGCTCTGCATGATGTGGGGTGTCACGGGGAGCTGGGCCTGGTGTATGGTGTTTCGGGGGAGCTGGGAGCCTCCCCACACCCCAGTACCTACAAGGAGGTTATCGAGGAGACGGCGCCAGGCTCGTCACAACACGGTGACAGAGGTGGGACGATGAGGAACAACCAATGTAAGTTGACCAGTGTAAGGAGAAGCAGGACACAAGGAAAAGTTTTTCCCCATGAGGAGAGTCCAGCAGTGGGGGGGGGCCAGAGAGGTTCTGTCATCTCCAAGCTTGGAGGTTTCCAAGACCGGCCTGGCCAGAGCCCGAGTGACCTGGTGGAGGCCGAGCTGCCCCTGCTCCGTGCTGGGGGTGGGCTGGGGCCTCCCGAGGTCCCTTTCGGCCTGAATTGTTCTATGATTATGACAGGACTCAATATAAATTTACATTTACTAAAGAAACCTCCAAATGTTTATAATGGAGCACATAAGTGCGAAGCTGACGCGGAATTTAAAAAGAGTTATCTAAGAATAATTGTTTCCTCCTCTTCCCACACATGCCTCAGCCACCGTTGGCGTGGGCACCTCGGGCGCTGCGGGACCGAGAACCGAGGTGACACCACGAACAAAAGCAGATTGTTCTACCTAAGCCGAGAAAAATGCAGCAATGAAATGGCACATGGAATAGGAGATGAACTGAATATACAAAACCTTAAATATTGGAAGGGATTTGCGTAATGGAAGTATGGGAGTCACACAACCCCCTGAACTAGTGATCTTGGTAGTCCAGTACTTTTGGCGTTCACTGTTGCCTGTGGTTCATCTTCAAACCAACAAATAATCTGTAAAAGCTTTCTTGAATTTGTTTGTGGATTTTTTGTTACTCCTATGAATGCCAGGTCTCTCTTTTTATCTCTCTTTTTAAAAAAAAAAACCTTTTGACCTCAATAACAGGAGGTTAATTGTGCATTGCAGAGGATACTTCCTCCTACTGATTTTCAATTTTGCTGTTTCAGTTTGGCTGAATGGTTTTTTCAACCTATGGTAGAAGCAGCTAAATAGGAACTATTAAATAAATTGGAAAATAGGAACTGAACGTGTCTGTTCATTGTCCGTATCCTTTTGTTGTCTGTCTCCCTCACGTGTGTCTTTACAGACTGAAAGTCAGTCTGTCTTCTGTTTTCCTCATGTGACAGATTCTGTAGGTCCCTGCGATTTTTATTCTCTCTCCTAGTTCCAACTGTATTATTGTTGTTATTATTATTTAAGACAGCAATGATCTCTAGTTAGCAGTCCCACTCATTTGTATATATGCAACACAACATTTCTGGTTACTTCCTATTTTGAAATTCCATACTTGATCTGTCGTAATTTATTTTGCTGTTAACTTTATTTGCGTTTGGATTTCATTTTTTGAAAATGGACACTTCGGTTTGGATAGATGCTGCAGTTTAACCAGATTCCTTCTTACTTCCTTGTCGTAGTCATTTGTGCCTTTTAGCCTGTGTTTTGGTCGCCTTAATAGTCTTCTCTGAAACAAAGGGGTTTAGTTTGTTCCCCTCAGTGTTTTAATCTTTGTTACTCTCCTAATTAAGAAAGTCTTTCCTGATGGGTAGCGTCTCTGTTGAAGGTTTTTAGTAAGTTGCTACTTGCAAGGAGACTGAAATGAATTGCATTATGGTGCTTTTACTTTGAAGTTATTTATATAATTACTTCTTGAACCAACTCCAGATTTGGAATCCTTTCTCTTTTGCATTCTCTGGAGATCATTTTTCATGGAACAACACAACTTAAGATGTTCTGCAAACATTAACTTTTCGCTTTAGCTGCAAGGTAGGGAATCTGGCTACTTGCAGTGTATTTAAACCAGCAGTGTCCCACACAAACTGAAGGTCTTTCAGAACTCGTTTCAAACTTCTGACATAATCAGAACGCAGCTATCGGTCGCTGTAAAACAAGCGGTTTGTGCCGAGTGCTGAATTTCTAAGAATATTTTAAATTTCTCTTTGGTCATGTTCTTCTGTCCTCTTCTTCCCCAGGCCTTGAAACAGCAGCAGCAGAAGCAGCAGCAGCAGCAGCAATGCAGAGCAGGCATGCCCATGTCGTCGAACCAGCACGTCCTTCTGAAGGCCGTCAAGGCAGCCGGTGACTCCGCACCTGCGAAATCGGGTACGTGGCAGAGACACTCCTCTGCACTCGTGTGACTTCCCTTTTATCCTTCTTCGGGGACGAGAGAAGGAAGTGCTCTTTTCATGTGGCGCTCTTTTTGTTTCTGAATCAGCCTAGCTTCTGTTTTCCTGACTTTGATTTTATTAAGAATGCATTCACTTAAGAGTAGATCTGGCTGTGCCATTGTCTGGTTAAAAAGCTGCTTTCTGTGCTGAACATCTTCCCCTACAGCTGCCCGAACACTGTGGTCAGGTACTTCTCATGGCCAAGCAAATTAGGTGGGGTTTCTCTTCCTATTTATTTTTTTTCCAAAGTGCCTTCTCATTCTGTAGCGTGGCTTTCACGTCTCCTTCCAAACATGCACGCTCTGATCTGAAGGGTCTCCAGGAGGTTTCCAACATTTATGCCATGTTAGAAATTAATGAGATCATCGCTCTGCTCTTGTTCATTCACCAGGGTGTTAGCTCCCTTACCCCCAGCAGCCTTTCACTAGTTATCACCAATTCCTGGTAGTTACTTCAGACCAAACCAACAGCCTTTGGCCTGGTGACCTGTGTCCAGCACTGCCAACAGCCCGCGCAGGGAGAGGTGCTCAAAGCAGGGTGAGCTCCAGAGCAAGGGGCCCTGTCTTTGTATTTCTTGGCCTGGGGTGGGATTTTCTACAGTGGATTTGCCTAAATCACAAAGTGGACTTTGTGACAAACCCCACGCTGTGAAAACTACTCGGTTTTGTTTGGTTTGAGCCCGGCTCTTTATACTTTTATTTGATTCTTTCTAACTGTCGAACGGGCAATGAACAACTATTGTTTGTTCAACAATTTTGCCACTTACAACTTCTGTAGACATCTCTCTTTCAGTCTGAAGAGTCCTACTGTATTTCCTCATTCCTCACATGGAAAGCCATGTGCTTTTTGCAGTAGGGAGTGAAAACCACACACAGTATTCGGGGTGCAAGATGCATTCTGAATTTGTGTAGCATCACTTTGCTACTCTGTATTTTGTTCATCTTTTCTTAACAATCCCTAGCGTTCAATTTTCTGGTTTTGGACCCCTCCAAAAGTGGGGATTTTCCTAGAACTGCTGAGATTGAGACTCCTTCCTCAGTTGTTACCTTCTATCTCAGGGCCCAGCAGTATGTCTATGAGGTTAGGGGAGTTCTTCTTTTTGTACATCACTTCATGTTTCTGTACAGTGATCATATCTGTTCTTTTATCACTCAGCCATTCCTTGTCGTGAAGTCCTGCAGCTGTCATGGCGAGGGGGGGTGTTGGGACCTAAGAAATAAAGGGAATTTAGGTGCACAGGGTTGGTCTGTGTGGCGTGGAGCAGGGAGAGGCAGGGGTGGGATCAGCAGCCTTGTGTGTGAGAGGAGAAGAGGGCTTTTTGAGACTGAGATCTCTTCCAAAAGCAACAATCTCCTCCTCCTCTGCTTCAGAGTCCTGCAGATTCTGATCCTACTTCGCCGGCTGCACCGCGGGCACCATCCTGTCTGCTTAAGCTGTGTATGCCCTTGTTCCCCCTCTGCTATGCTAATCATCACGGGTCAAATGCTGTGCTCGGTCAAACCCAGACACTTCTGTGAGATCGAGGGGCTGGAGCGAGGGCAGAGGAGGGCAACAAAGCTGGGGAAGGACCTGGAGAATAAATCCTGTGAGGAGCGATGGAAGGAGCTGGGGCTGTTCAGTGTGAGGAGGAGAAGGTGAGGGGAGACTCATCACTCTCTGCAGCTCCCTGAAAGGACATTGTAGAGAGGTTGGTGCTGGTCTCTGCTCCCAGGGAATTAGTGACAGAACAAGAGGGAACGGCTTTAAACTGCAACAGGGAAGGTTCAGGCTGGGCATGAGGAGAAATTTTTCAGAGAAAGAGTGGTCAGAGAGTGGAACAGGCTGCCCAGGGAGGGGTGGAGTCCCCACCCCTGGGTGTGTTTAAGGGCCGTTTGGATGAGCTGTGGGGGGATGTGGGGTAGGGGAGAACTTTGTAGAGTTGGGCTGAGGGTTGGACTCGATGATCCCGAGGGGCTTTTCCAACCTGAAGGATTCTGTGATTCTGAGATGGAATTCCCCCCCACCCCTCAGTAATTTCCCTCTTTTTCCATCCTTCACCCTTGATTTACTTGGCTGGTCCTGATTCATCTCAGAAAGATGATGATCATGAAAATGTAACTGTCGAGGAAGACGCAGCGAGAACACTCACTCGGAAAGGCTTGTGTCCAGGCACAGAGGGAGTGGCTGAGACTGGCAGATGTGAACTTGCCCAAAAAACAGGTGGAGAAAGCAAACAAGTTCACAACAATAATAATCTCCACTCCAAAATCCTAAGTTGTTTTCAGTCTTTTAAAAATGACTTGTTGGTAAAGCCTGGTAACACGGGTAATACCAGGCGGTTGGTTACCTTGGAGAGCGAAGGTGTGCCTGCCGCCTTCCAGCCCCACAACTCCTTCCTCTTCCAAACAGTCCCTCAGCCAGCAAGGGTGTGCTTAGAGCAAGAAACAACTGCCCGTGGAGGGAGAGAAGCTGCATCTCTGCTCCCGAGTTAATCCTTGGCAAAGTACTGGGCATAGCACCTGGAACTCTGTCAGTGTGAACTCAGCCTGGGTGAGCCAGAAGGCGCAGGGATGTGGACATGGACAGTTTGGGCCAGGCGTTGGGGCAGGGGAATGCCACTGTCACTGTTCAGTTTACTGGGGTAGGAGTAGCCAGAGAGGATTATCCAATGGCAGTAAAACAGTATTAGCATGGAAAACATTTTACCCTCGCATATTCTTGGTGTCATTACGTGACTGTTTAGCTGATATTCACTGCTCAGGTTAAGAAGTTTCCTAGAGCCTTCAGAAGCTGGGGCTAGGAGTACCCCTGAGAGCTCATCCAGTCCCCGTCCTTCCTCGGGGCAGGATCTGTGATGTGTTCCTGTCAGCTGCTTTCTTCAGTCTGTTCTGAGAGATGCCAAAACTCCCAGCAAGTCGTGCCCTTCCTGCTTTCTGAACTTTATCCTTAAAATATTTTTCTTAGCCTCTAATTAGAATCTTTTCGTGCATCCTTGGGTTTAAACCCAAGGTTTCCTGGCCTATCCACCACAGACACAGTTATTTGATTTCTTCCCCTGACCACCTTTTGCACAACTGGAGATGATTCCTCATCTCATGCTGATCCTCTCCAGTACAAAATTCTTTCTGTGTTTTAGTGTGTTTGTTTATTCTCCCTTTCCAACTCTGAACAAATCCAAACCAAATCCAAACCAAAACTGGACCAATCTGTCCTGGCTTGCTGGTTATATGCTGCTGGAATGTTTCTTGTAACATCTGTTCAGGCATATGCAAGGCTGTGGCTACGCACCATATATCCAGTTGAAGGGAACAGGCCTATTTATCAGCTGTACTTCATGCATCATTTAATAGCAGAGTAAGTATTTAACAGCTGATGAGGTTGCCTGTTGTTCCCAGGCAGCTTTGTAGTTCAGACCCTTTCAAAAAGGTTAAGGGGAAAAAGGTTAATATCATCTTGCTTGTTTGAAATTCACTCCTAAGCTGTGCTTGTGCCCGTTACACCTGGGCTGAGGAGGAAGCCAAAATTAATCCAGTGGAAAATCACACATTTCCCGTGACGACACTAAGAAAATGCAATGGCAGGTGTATAAAGTCTTTAGCACGGAATGACAGTTTAAAAACCTTCTGCAGTTTCTCTGCTAACTAGGATTAAACCTGACGGGTTCATTAGCACAGCAGGCAGATATTGCTGGAGGATCCCACCTCCTGAGCTCCCTGCCCTGGGGGGAATTGGATCTTCACTTCGGGAAGTGGGAACAGAGGAGACCTAAGAGGGACTGCAAGAGGTGGGGTATTTCCATGGATCGCTAGTTAGTGTAATTATTAAAATAGACTAATGGAGTAAGTAATCCAAATTCATGTTACTGAGAGGACTTATTGTTTGGTGTCTTCATTTTTTGTGACTCTAGTGAGGCTTTTCCCTTTCCTGGCTGTGGCCAGGATCCTGCTGCTGGAGGCCTGTGTCTGGCCCTTCCCAGGCTCTGTGTCCCAGGCCTCGGGGCCGGGAGGTCATGGCGTAGCGGTTTCTCTCTTTATTTTGGTTTCACGCTTCCCAAACTATTGCCACACCCGCTTTAGTCATGGGTGAAGTATTTTCTCCCAGCATCTCTATTTAATTTTTTGTTACTGGGTTTTTTTTCTCTCTCCGACTTTCCCGTATTTTGCTGCTATGTTACGGTTGCAAGGTATCGCGTGTCAATTTACCCGGCCTTTCTGCTACTGTCCTGAAAATTTGTTGGAGTCACAGGTCCATTGACATTGGCAGGGACCTCCAGAGGTCCCCATCCCACCCCCAGCACGGAGCAGGGGCAGCTCAGCCTCCACCAGGTCACTCGGGCTCTGGCCAGGCCGGTCTTGGAAACCTCCAAGCTTGGAGATGACAGAACCTCTCTGGGCCCCCCCCACTGCTGGACTCTCCTCATGGGGAAGAACTTTTCCTTCTATCCTGGCTGACTTGTGCCCNAGGTCACGGCGTAGCGGTTTCTCTCCTTATTTTGGTTTCACGCTTCCCAAACTATTGCCACACCCGCTTTAGTCATGGGTGAACTATTTTCTCCCAGCATCTCTATTTAATTTTTTGTTACTGGGGTTTTTTTCTCTCTCCGACTTTTCCGTATTTTGCTGCTACGTTACGGTTGCAAGGTATCATGTGTCAATTTACCCGGCCTTTCTGCTACTGCCCTGAAAATTTGTTGGAGTCACAGGTCCGTTGACATTGGCAGGGACCTCCAGAAGTCCCCAGCCCACCCCCAGCGTGGAGCAGGGGCAGCTCGGCCTCCACCAGGTTGCTCGGGCTCTGGCCAGGCCGGTCTTGGAAACCTCCAAGCTTGGAGATGACAGAACCTCTCTGGGCCCCCCCCGCTGCTGGACTCTCCTCGTGGGGAAAAACTTTTCCTTCTATCCTGGCTGACTCGTGCCCGTTTTCTCTCGTCCTCCTGCCCTGCACCACTGGGACAAGCCTGGCTCTGGCCTTCTGGTAGGAGCAGGGTGGTGACTACCAGGTGTCCCTCAACTTTCTTCCTTCTCCAGCCTGAAGACGCCGCACCCCCTCGGCCTCTCCTCACAGGGTGAGCGCTGCCGTCCCCTGGGCATCTTGGTGGCCCTCAGCTGCACCCGCTCCTGGGGTTTGATTCCTTCCTTGTTTTAGAGGCCCTGGGACAGGATATAGAGTCGAGGTGTGGTCTAACAAGTGCTGAGCAGAGAGGGGTGATCAGTCCCTCCCCAGCCCAGGATGCTGCTGTTGTGTCTGCCAGGGCCCCCACATCCCCCCCAGCAGCACCATCCCCAGCCCGTGGCATTGCCAAAGCCTGAAGTGTTTGTCCTGGTCAGGTCCCCACTGGCCCCTTCCTCTGTCTTGGCTGGGTCCCACAGATTTGGTGTTACCTCCAAACTCAACCATATCCTCCACTACCCCCACCAAATGAAAACTAGAGCCAGGACCGGTGCCCTGCGGCTCTGCAAGGCTGGCCACCTCGCCTGCTGCTTCCCCAGCTGGCTGTCACCCTTCCACGTCCCAGTGTCCCAGCTCCAGTACGGTATTGCGGGGCACGATGCCAAATGCCTGGCTGAAGTCAGGGTAAATGGCATCCACCTCTTCTCCCCTGTCCACAAATCCACTAATTTGATCACAGAAGGCAAGCAGGCTGGTCAGGCACAATTCACCCACGGTAAACCCACGCTGACTGCTGCCAGTCCCCAGTATCTCCTTGTGTGACCAGAAATGTGCTCCAAGAGGAGTCGCTCCGTGATTTTTCCAGAGGGAAAAGCGAGGCTGACCAGTCTGTATTTTCTCAGGTTGTCCTTAGGGCCCTTTCTGAACATTTGCCTTTCTTAGTTGTAGGGAGTCTCCCACAATCTTCAGTCTTCTTCAAAGGTGGTAGCAAGAGGCCCTTGTGAGGACACTGGTGGGCTCCCCCAGGACCTCTGGATTCCACTCGTGTTGTCCCATGGGTTTCTAAGGGTAGAGACAACCGTCTCAACTCCTCTTCCCTGCCTGGCTTTCCTGAGGAGTTGCTCTATCTCTCCAGCCGTGTGAGCTCTCCTTTGTGAGGGAGATCGTGAGGGACAGAAAGAAGTTAAGGATCAAACTCATCTCACGTAGCCTCAGGAAAACCACGTCCCTCAGCTTTTGCTGTGGCCTTACTCGACCAATTCTGGCGTGTGTTTATGCTGTAGAAGCCTTCAAGTGTTGCTGCAGCATGAGTGGCGTTTGTATGTTTTTCACCAGCATCCATGGGGTCCTTTTTTTTCCCTCCTGTCCACGTGATAGTACCCAGAAATAGCTGACAGCTGGGACAGGGGGGTACACGGAGATGGAGGAGTTCAGCATACAGTGGAGGGGGCAGAATTCTGATGGAGAGCAACACAAGGATCCCACAGTTTCAGGGATGTATTTAGTCAGGAG
This sequence comes from Otus sunia, assembly GCA_010365825.1. Lineage (NCBI taxonomy): Eukaryota > Metazoa > Chordata > Aves > Strigiformes > Strigidae > Otus > Otus sunia. The sequence goes on from ML997786.1 coordinate 340,893, forward strand.
TGGAACAGCTGGTGTAAGGAAGAGAAGGAAGGGGAAAGGAACCAGGCAGAGAGGCAGATGGGGAACAAAGCTGGCATGGACTGGGCGAAGGAACTGATTAGTGCCAGTCATTAATCAGAGCCAGCGTTCGATTAGTTTGTGACTTAATCATGTGTGTTGTGGAGTTTCTCTTTCGAGGTGTGGGACTTGGGTACCTTTCCATACTTGAGTGAATCCTGCCAGTGCCCATAAACCTAGAGAGTGGTGGGAAGACCAGCTCTTGTTCTTAATTCAGCTCATTTGGAAGAGGAGGGAAAGGAGGGCAGGGAGAATCTGGGGAAGAAGCTCTTCCCACCGGCAGAAAAACTACTGCTGTACAAAAGAGAATGTGGGTGGCAGTGGTGTGTAAGGAGAAATCATAGTGGTGAAATCTGTCTAGTTTGGGTAAGTAGTGACTTCGGAGGAGGACATGAAAATATCTCCTGAGTATTTGAAAGAGGAGGAGGAATTACTGAGGGTGGTCTAAAAGAACAAAAGCTACAGTAGTAGTAGGTTAAAATTTAGAAAGTACACACGAAGAATGAAGAGATTCTTCCTGACAGTAACCAGCTAAAACTGCCTCTGAGAGGAGTTTTGAACAAGATCGTTACTGGATTGGCTATAGATGGGAAATAAGATGGGAAATGCCCTCCAGCCATAAATGAAATGGCTCTGGGAGAGCCACAGAGGGGTCTTCTACTCTCAGTAAGTGCTGCAAGAACAAAGGACTGTAAGTATCCGAGAAGTGCTTGGCCCAGAGCTGCTCGGATTAGGTACACGCGTCAAAGAATCTTTATTTCAGTCCAAACAGATGTCTCGTGTAATATTTCTTTGTACATCCCTGTGTTTAAACGTTTCAATTTCCTGTGCAGCTTGGGAAGGAAAGCAGTCAGATGGACAGTCAAGCAGCCCTCAGAACTCCACCTCCAGTTCCTCTCCCTCTGTTAAGCTCGATAACTCCTTGCCAGGGTTGGGGAAGAAACCGTTCCAGAGATCTGACAGGCTCCATGCAAGTAAGATACTTATTTTTCTCCTGACAGAGATTTGGTTGCTCTGATGACAGAACAAAAGCCTAAATAGCAAAAATTGAGTAAAATGTGTAATTAACTCCATTGCTAAAGTGACTTCTGGACTCTGGAAGGCACTGCTAGTGTGCTGTGTGAATGAGGATAAATAACCCAAACCTTACATATGCAAATAAGCCTCTTCTCATTTCTTATCATCAGGGGTTTTACCTGTGACTTTGCAGCTTGCTGTTTGAGAAGCAAAAAAGGACTTGCATTATTTAGCAGGCTCTGTAAGGTACTTAAAACACTTCGATAACACCAAAAAGAAAAAAGAAATCCCTTCCTAGATCTTTAGACTTCAGCCCCCGCCGTTGTTTGGCTTCCTTCCATTCGCTGAGGTGAGGCCCTTCTCAGCCCCCCTGACTGCTCGTGGTTTCTTTTACATGTACCAAGGGTGGCACTGACCTCGGTCAACTTAAGGATATTCTGAGGTGTCTCTCTCTATGCTGATCATCCTTGATTTTCTCTCCCACTGGTGAAAATAGGTGCTTCCCAAGGCACGTTTCATTTGTCCCCTGTAATTAGGAAATTCTGCAATTTAAGTAGCTTATAAACCTACATTTAAATTTGAATTCAATTTGCATTTGAAACACCTGCGTGACTTCTAATAGAGCAAACTTCCCCTCAGGAAACAAGCCTCCCTGGCATTTATGTTGTTAGGCACTGTTACCTTAAAAATAATCACTGCCAGCCCTGAAGCCAGGGGAGCAGGGTCTGTCTCAGTATTACCCATTTTGCTAATAATGCACTTTTAATCTCAGCTTCAAAACACGTGGTGTTTTCCCAGTAAGAGCCGGTGGATGCGTCCAAAGGAAACAGAGTGCCCCGAGCACGTGCTTCCTTCCTTCTCCTCTGGATTTGCAGCACATACATGACACTGGCTGTAGAGTAAGAGTTAATGCTGGACTTTGAACACAGCAAAGGAAAGGGGAAAGTGTGTAGTAACTCGCTTGTAGGCTTTGTCTAGTGTTGGGGTTTCTACACAAGCAGAACGAGCTGATGAATTTTTCTGAAATGCATTTGCTGAGAACAAGAAGAAATCCTGAGGAACAAAGTGCCCTTAACTGGAGGCTTAAAACAGAAAATGGATGTGGCTAAGAGCAGTTCTAGAAACCCTCCTGGAAAAGACTCCTTGCCTGTCCCCAGCTAGCCAGGATGCCTACAAAAGTTAGATGAACTGACACAGGCTGCAATATATCAAATATAGAAATTTTCTGTGCTGGAAAGGACTTCCCACATTTTGTTTTTAACTGTATGTGCAAAAGTAAAACGTATCTTTTGAGTTGTGAAATGGATCACTGAGGTGGCACTTTGAAAACCTCCGGTAGCGTGAACTCCAGAGGAGCCTTTAATCCTCTCTTAGGTGAGATGTTACGTAGGTCTCTGTGGTTCCTTGCAGGGCAGCTGAAGAGAACCAAGTGTGCTGAAATCGATGTGGAAACTCCCGACTCCATCCTGGTGAACACAAACCTGCGGGCGCTGATCAACAAGCACACGTTCTCGGTGCTGCCCCCGGAGTGCCAGCAGCGCCTGCTGCTGCTGCTGCCGGAGGTGGACAGGCAGGTAGGTGGGGGCTGCTGCAGGGGGGGAAGCGGGGGGCTCAGCAGGCAGCAGGGACCATCTCCAGGTGGAATTCAGACTAGACAGCCCAGTACTGTCTTTTGTCTGCTTCATCTGCTCAAGGGGAGGGTCTCATGACCCTTGCCCAAGAAGGCCAGTGGCATCCTGTCTTGTATCAGCCCCAGCGTGGCCAGCAGGGACAGGGAAGGGATCTGACCCCTGTGCTCGGCACTGGTGAGGCCGCCCCTCGATGAGTGGGGTCAGTTTTGGGCCCCTCACTCCAAAAAGGCCCTTGAATGACTCGAGCGTGTCCAGAGAAGGGCAACGGAGCTGGTGCAGGGTCTGGAGCCCAGGTCTGATGGGGAGCGGCTGAGGGAACTGGGGGGGTTTAGTCTGGAGAAGAGGAGGCTGAGGGGAGACCTCCTGGCCCTCTGCAACTGCCTGCCAGGAGGGTGCAGAGAGGGGGGAGGAGTCTCTTGAGCCAAGGAGCCAGCGCCAGGCCAAGAGGGAATGGCCTCAAGCTGCGCCAGGGCAGGGTCAGACTGGCTCTGAGGAAGGATTTCTTTGCAGAAGGGGCTGTTGGGCGTTGGAATGGGCTGCCCAGGGCAGGGGGGGAGTCCCCATCCCTGGAGGGGTTGAAGAGTCGGGCTGAGCCAGCGCTGAGGGATCTGGTGGAGTTGGGAACGGTCAGGGTGAGGTTCATGGTGGGGATGGAGGAGCTTCAAGATCAAGGTGTTTCTGTGAAATCTTGTGCACGTCCTGGCTCAGATCCACAAGTCCCTTGAAGACACTTTTCTGGGTGGTGCTGAGGTGAGGTGTTTACACACCTCAGCTGCCTCCCAGGAGTCTCTGGGTACTCTCAGCTCCTCCTACAGAGAGTGGAAATCCAGTTGGTAGAACCGAGAGCCTGTGACCCAATACAGGTCTCCGCTTCAGGACACGATGAACCACATTCTCCCCTCCCTGCACTGGCTCAACCTGATCACCATGAGCCGTAAAGGGACAGCAGCTTAGACACAGACACTTCTAGCACAAACACCCATGTTTAGTGAAGTGAAATCCATCTCCAGAGCTGTGCTGCTCTCCTGGTTCTCACCAGCTGTTCACAAAGCCCATGGCTCTGGCAGCTGCCCCGTGCTCTGCTGTGCTGAGCTGATAGTGTTCATTTGGAGTTAGGAGGGGTTCTAACATTTTATGCTGGCTCATAAATTCTAATCTCCAATCAGCATCCATTGGGGACTTGTTAGTCCAAGGCTGATCCAATAAATATTTGCAGGAATTGTTTTATAAGTCCTGTGGCCTTTGTCATAATTAGGTATGTGTCAAAATACGATGTGATGGAGCTTGCAGCTGGAGTTCACTGGCAAGAGCCTCATAGCAGATGGGAAGACATCTCTGTCCTGACTTTTAAGTTTAATTGTCCTTAAATTGCATTAGAATTTGGCTGAGACCAAATTTTGGCTAACTAAATTAATATTGCTTGGCTCCTGAGAGGACAGATTCTACATTTCACTGTAGTAGATCCCCTAGAGCAGCCACCGCATCGAGCGGTGCCGCGCGCTCTATAAAATGTCAGGCTTTGCCGTAGGGAATGGGAGAAGAGGGGAAGGCATTGGACTACCGCTACCTAACCCACTTACTGCGTAACTAAAAATCTCTAAATCTCACCTACAAAACCTTCGATGAGGTCACTTCCATCCCTTCAACCACCTGCACCACAAGTGCTGCCTGAGGAGAAGCCGTGTTGCCCAGATGCTGCTCTCCTGGGCGTTGCTGCCCCGCGCTCCCGCTGTCACCAGCCGTGTCCTACGTTTGGGCAGTTGGATTTGGCCTGTTTGTTCTGATTTATTATTTACACAAGAAACGGAAGCGCAGCAGTTTTGCTCGGGGCAGGTTTTTGCGACTTACTGAACAATATGTGTATTTTGGTGTTTCGGGTAGAGAAATTCCACGTTTACTGCTGCGGGATAGAGAGCAAAAGCCAAACTCCTGTGTGTTTACTTACCCTGGTTCTGTTTCCCACCGTGCCATATTCCACCTTAGCCCCACGTGTTCTCCTTCACGTCCCACTCTGCAGTGTGCCTGCCCTCTTCCTTAGCTGTATTTCAGTGACAGAACAGGTTTTGAGCTTCATTTGTCCCTGTTTTCCCTGAAGCATCCCTGACTATAATTATATGCATCTCAAAGTTACTTTTACATGATTCCTTTTATGTCTTTGCTTTTCCTCAGACACTTTCTGTTCACCAGAGGCAGCAGAGCTGCTGCTGTGGATGGTAGTTTGGGTGATACCGTGATCATTTTGCAGGGGAAGGGGCACCTGAAGCAGCTTTCCGAGGCTGCACTGTTCTCTTTCCTTCTGCTTCTCCTTCCCACCTCTACTGCTGCTCACGTACATTTGTGCAGCAGCAGGACTGTAGAGGATTGGCCTAAAGTGGGCGTGAGGAAAGTTTACTACAGCCTCCCAGATCCCAGGCTTGGCTAAGCACAGCCTTAAGGCGACTGTTTGTTTTCTTCCAAGTGAGTTAAAGGCAGATTCCAGAGAGATTTGTGGTGATGTTGGGACTCTCGCTCTGTTTTCAGATCCCGTGTGGCCTTTGCCTCTCCCGCTCGATAACGCTCTTCGCCGTGTCTTGTGTTCCAGGTGGGGGCAGATGGTTTGATGAAGCTGAGTGGCTCCGCACTCAACAACGAGTTCTTCACCTCAGCTGCCCAAGGCTGGAAGGAGAGGTTGTCAGAAGGTAAAACTTCCCCAGGCACCGAGGCGAAACGCTGGAAAGGCTTTCGGTTGTGAATGTTTGGGGAGTGGGTAAGAGAGATTTTCTGGAGAAGCTGAAGCACTGGAGTGGCTTCCAAGGTGTAAGTCACTACTGCACTACTATGGGTGTAGTCCCTAGAGCCCATGAGAGCAAACGCAAGCCTAGAACCTCTGTCCTGCCGAGCTCATGGGGCTTTTGAACTCAACATGTGGATACATGAGCAAGTCTTTGGAAGAGATGAGAAAAGAAGGAAAAATGTGTTTTAAAATCCTGTTGAAATGACAGTAGAGCTGCGTTATTCTCAAGTTGTGGTAGCTAAATGTAGCCCACAGCTAAGCTCAGTAGAGAAAGTAAATTATATTCCAGAGTAACACACTTTGTCATAGCGAAGTCGCTGGCCACGGTCAGTCCTTCGAGCTATCATTTTTTTATCTAACACAAAGTCAGCTGTTTACTAATCTCCTGGAGTCCTGCACCTTCAACGGTCATTCGCATCTGGAACTTAGAGGTGCTTTAACTCCATGATTTGATCAAAGCGCATCCTCTGACGTGCGCTGCCTCCCGTGGGCAGGGACGGTTCCTCTGCAGAACTGAACCCTGCAGCCTGTCCCATGAGTTTTTCTGAAGCACCAGTCACGACTCACTTCCAGGTGGCAATATCATGTACTCGTGCCCAGAGAATTGACTCTTAAGAGTCTTTTCCCCAGAAAATGGATCCAATTGTGATGAATAGCCCTTTATATGTTGTAGGTTCTGGGTGTATCTGTGCCAGTGAACAGGAGGGCGCAGAACTCAGCTGTCTGACATGTTTAATTGTTAAAACCACCCCCAGTTTTAGCCACCATCATTTAGCGTTTTCCCTTTAGTGCTTCTCAGACCTTTTGTCCCCTCGTGCCTGCACACCTGCAGGGTGCACCTACGTTTACACAAAGACTTTCTCACTGGAGCAAAGCTGCTGCAGAACGTGCCACGGCAGTAACACTTCTGGCCGTGAGGGTGAAGCCTGGAGATCTCCCAATGTTCTCACTGAGCCCTGACTGTGTCCCTGCTCAGGTACTGCAGCACGAGGCCGCTGTGGGGCAGAGCAGTCCTGTGGGTCTTCCTTCAGCTGCTCTTCAAGGTCCTGATGATTCCTAACGATGCTGTTTGGGGTCATCCACGGGATTTTTTAAGGTGTGCAGGCCTGGGCAACCTGTGTTGTCAGTGGGAGGGGCGTGGAGCAAGGCTGTGTGGGGCACATCTCTGGGTGTGTGATTGGAAATAATGTGGTTTTACCAAGGGTAGATCATGCCTGAATAGCTTAACTGTGTTAAAAATGACTGAACTGGTGAACAAGGGCAGGGCAGGGGCTAACGGTCTCCCCACTTGCGTCCATGCCAGGACAAGAGGGTCTAGATGTGGGGGCAGGCAGGTGGGTGGGCAGTGGGTGAGCTGGTCAAGTTCGGGGTCGTGGTTTGGGCCTGGAGGCTGGTGACAAGCGGAGACTACAGGGGCCTGTCCGGACACCGGTGCTATTGGACTTTATCAGTGACTGGGGGGTGTTTGTGGACCCAAAACAGAGGGGAACTGGTCAGTGTGTGCAAGGGCAGGGTGGGACCAAGACAGGCCTGATCCTGCCCCTGGGAGGGAGCAGCCCCTGGCAGTGATACGGGGCCCCTCACTCCAAAAAGGCCCTTGAATGACTCGAGCGTGTCCAGAGAAGGGCAACGGAGCTGGTGCAGGGTCTGGAGCCCAGGTCTGATGGGGAGCGGCTGAGGGAACTGGGGGGGTTTAGTCTGGAGAAGAGGAGGCTGAGGGGAGACCTCCTGGCCCTCTGCAACTGCCTGACAGGAGGGTGCAGAGAGGGGGGAGGAGTCTCTTGAGCCAAGGAGCCAGCGCCAGGCCAAGAGGGAATGGCCTCAAGCTGCGCCAGGGCAGGGTCAGACTGGCTCTGAGGAAGGATTTCTTTGCAGAAGGGGCTGTTGGGCGTTGGAATGGGCTGCCCAGGGCAGGGGGGGAGTCCCCATCCCTGGAGGGGTTGAAGAGTCGGGCTGACCCAGCGCTGAGGGATCTGGTGGAGTTGGGAACGGTCAGGGTGAGGTTCATGGTGGGGCTGGAGGAGCTTCAAGGGCTTTTCCAACCCAGATGATTCTGGGATTCTGGGCTGGGGAGGGGTGACCTGATGGCAGCCCCCTTGTACCCACAGCCAGGCTTGTCCCAGTGGTGCAGGGCAGGAGGAGAAGAGAAAACGGGCACGAGTCATCCAGGATAGAAAGAAAAGTTTTTCCCCACAAGGAGAGTCCAGCAGTGGGGGGGGCCCAGAGAGGTTCTGTCATCTCCAAGCTTGGAGGTTTCCAAGACCGGCCTGGCCAGAGCCCGAGCTACCTGGTGGAGGCCGAGCTGCCCCTGCTCCGTGCTGGGGGTGGGCTGGGACCTCCCGAGGTCCCTTCCAGCCCTGGGGGAGTGTTTTTACTGTGCATCACCAGGGCTGAGGCAGAGTGATGCTTTTAGCTGAAAGGTTTCAGCTGGGAGACAAAGGTGGTGTAGCCACGGTGCTGACAGTCCAGGAACTCGCTGCTACAGCAGAGCCTGTTTCAAACAGATGAACGTTGTCCCCTGGTGCTAAAGGGCTGCCAGCGAAGGCAGACGTTGCGCTGTTCCTGATGCAACAGACTCTCTGTTTATAAGGGACCTGACCAAGTTTATACAAAATTAGAAAAGAAGGTCGATGAGATTCTGGTTTGGGCACTCTGTACTTGCTGCAATTAAAAGATGCCTGTCCTGATTTAATAAGAGTGTATCAAAAAGCGACACACTCTTAGTTTCCTTTGGATATATTTTGATAACTGTGTGGGGAACAAACTCAGCAAGATTTTTCTTACGATCCCCTTATTTGTCGGGAGAAAATTGTTGAGAATCACAGTGCGCAGTGATGGAACTATCCAATTTTTGTTAATCTCTTTAAAGAATCCCCTCTTTTTGCTAACTGCAGCGTCAGAAAAGATCTGATTCTAGGGACTTTCCTCCAGTGCTGAAGACCACAAACAAAATGGGATGTGAACTAGATAAACCGTGAGAACCAGTGAAGCCTTGAGGCTCAAGGCCCGGTGGCTGCAGTTGTGTGACAAAGCCAAGCTTTATGTTGCCTAATGATGAACTCTTAAAATATTGACATACAGTCTTACAAACCTTAATGGTTCAAAGCTGCGCCGGGGAGGGCTCAGCCTCGGCTTTAGGAAACGTTTCATCCAAACAGCAACACAGGCACACGTGGAATGTGTGCTGCCAAGGTGCGAGAGGGTGGGGGATGTTTTCCACCCGCCTGCGACACAACAGCACCGTTGCCAGAAATATTTTGTGCCATTTGTGCTGGGCAAGGCCTCTTTGATGCCCTTTGTTGCGCCCCAGCCAGCCACAGCCGGTGTTTCGAGGTGCCGTGTTGCTTCACCATCCACATAGGGAACAGCTCAGACCCTTCAGAAAATGGCTGTGAGTTAAACTCACCAGAGGGAAAAGAGCAGGCTGGTTTTACTGTTAATAACTAAAGGATATAACCAAGTAATATGGAAAATAAGCAGTAAGAAAAATACAGAATAATGCACTTAATTATTACTGCATACAGTTAATTATAGAAAATAAGACCAAGCAAGGCAATGCACCCAATCATTGCTACCCGACGGGGAGAACAGTGATTAAGAAAGCCCCTCAGGTGTCCAGACCCGCAGGCGCTGGCAGCCCCGGCTCAGCGAGGCTGTGCAGTCCCTCTCCCTGCAATGGGAAGTCCCACGCGAGGCGTCCACCCGTAGCTGAGGCGTCCGAAGTCGGAGCGAGCGGGTCCGGCCTCCTGCCCCAAACCTCACGAGGCAGGATACCTGCCCCTTTGTGCTGAGCAGAGACATCTGGTTTCATCCTCCTGTTGGATTCCACCCAAAGCCCGGCCGGGGCTCGGGGGGGAGAACCGAGGGAGTTTCTAACAAGGCCAAACACTTGGGGTCTCGCCTTGAAGGAGGCTGAGCAAGGGCAGTTGGATACATTCTCCCAGCATTTCATCCTCGCTGCTGATTATGTTTTGTCTAAGCTACA